>NW_020769372.1:4095868-4109016 GCF_900518735.1 Pseudonaja textilis | reverse complement strand
AAATTGTGGGTGCTCCAACAGTGGATGTTTTAAAGAAGAGAGGACAACTATTTTTATGAAATGATATAGGGTTTCCTGCCTGAGCAGGGGGTTGGACTAGAAGACCTCGAAAGTCCCTTCCAATTCTGTTATTCTGTTACCTCCAAGATACTTTCTTGTTATTTTGCATTCTGTAAATAGCGAAGGGTGAGTTTGGAAGGAAAATTAAGACCCATCTGGGTGTAAGATTTCACTGCAATGTTCTTTGGCTAATTAGCTTGCAGAAATCACCATGTTGTTTCATAGTCCTTGTGTGCCTGTAAATAGACTTACCACTCAATTCCTCTTTTGACCCATCCTTGGTTTCTGCTGACATTTAATGAAAAAGTCTTCGGGAAAGAGAGTGAATTGCAGGACTGGGCAGATTATACTAACTATCTTCATAAGGGAAGTACAGGAGATTCCTTATTTTATTTTATTTTCATATTCTCCAAATGTGTTCCCTTTCGGACATGAGAAAAGGATACCTGACCTCAATTCTGTTTAGAGTCAACAGCAGCAATGACAAGGGGATCAAATATTGCCCAGTTCTGCACTTTCTGTGATGTTACCATGGCTCCATTACCTTAGCGCTTGCTGGTTGAAAGTCCCATAAAAAAGATACAAGATAGAAAGAGAAAGTATTGACTTTCTCTAAATTATGCCTTAAGGATTTGAAAAGTTAATTGCAAACCCTTTCTCAGAATGAGTCTTCAGGAGATGAGGTTGCATTCGGAAAATATTTAGGGCAGATATCCTCAGAGGTTGTGCTTGCTGGAAAATTTTTTAGGTGTTCTCTACGATGCATTTACAGGATATCCAAATTGGAGAATATTTGGTTAGGAGCTGACTATGCACATCTCGGAGGCTATGCGGCAAATGAAAATCAAGAATAATGGAAGTTGACTAACTTATAATCTTGGATAACGAAGGGATGTTTCACTTTGCTCCTAATTTATCAATAACAAAGTTGGAAAAGGACCTTGGACGTCTTCTACTCCCATCTCCTGCCCATGCAGGAAACCTATGTCATTTCAGACAAATGGTTGTCCAATCTCTTCTTAAAAACCTCCAGTGATGGAACACCCACAACTTCTGGAGGGAAGCCATTCCACTGATCAATAGTCCTCACTCTTAAAAAATTTCTCCTTTGTTCTAGATTAGTTCTCTCCTTAGTTAGTTTCCATCCATTATTTCTCATCCTGCTTTCAAGTGCTTTGGAGAATAGCTTGATCCCCTCTTCTTTGTAGCAGCCCCTTAGATATTGGAACACTGCTGTTATGTGTCCCCTGGTCCTTCTCTTTACTAAACTATCCATGCCCAGTTCCTGCAACTATTCCTCGTATGTTTTAGCCTCCAGTCCCCTAATCATCTTTGTTGTTCTTCTCTGCACTCTTTCTAGAGTCTCAGCATATTTTTTTTATAATGTGGTGATCAAAACTGGATGAAGTATTCCAAGAATGGTCTTACTAAAGCATTAAAAAAGTGGTATCAGCACTTCATGTGATCTTGAGTCTATTCCTCTATTAATGCAGCCTAGGATTGCATTGTATTTTTTGACTGCAACAATTAAGAATTCTAAGCATTGTCTGTCATATGAATTAAACAAGGATGACCCTAGAGTAGAAAGAGAACAACCTTAAAATGTCAAAGGATGACTCCCTGGCCTTAAAGGTTTAATAGATGTCTGTATATGTTATGACTAGGGTCCATTTTTAACCCAAGTGTATAGATAAAGAGTTTGTTATGAGTGCTGTATTCTACAAGGCACACCTGCTATATGTTTTCTCACCTGTTTGGTGTTCTCCTCACATGGTAGACTTCTCACCTGTGCCCCAGAGGTCATATCCAATAGTGAATCCACACACAAACCTCTGCCACTTTTCTTTAGCTTAGCTTGTTCCCTCTGCTACATAAGAGATTCATTAATGCCAGATGCTTAGAGGTGCAAGAATTAGTAAACCAAAAGACTCAGCAGGCCTAGAAGAAAAATCAGCCATCATCTACAACGAACACTGTAAGGACCGCAAAAGACATTACGTAGGAAAAATAGTCTGTCGGGTCTGCCGTCTTCAACCACTTCGCTTTGCTTTGTTGTCATCCCACTATAAATGGAAAGGTGGGTGGAGGAAGGAATTTGGGGGAGTTTGAGCTGGAGAGAAGAAGACAATGAAAAGGGGAAGGGAAACAGGTTGACGGGAACCAGAGGTGTCAAACCGGAACAAGACAGTTGCAGATATTTCTCTTCCTCAGGTGCAAAGGGAAAAAAAAAAATCTGCTGGGAGCTCCATGTAGGCATCAGGAAGGGCATCTGGCCAGTAAATGCTTAGCTCTGTTCAGTCGCTCTGACTCTACACTGAATTAAGGGATTACAGGGTCATAAAAAGGGAGGGTTTCATTTTTTTTTTATCTGCCACCCATCTTACCACAGGGTAACTCTGGGTGACTTAGTAGACTAAGAAGAAGATCCCACCACCATCCCTTTTATATATTGGGTTTTTTTTAATCTAGTTTTTGGATAATTTTTTGGATAAATTTTAATTGCTTTATATCACAGCTTGATGATGTTGTGAAGCCATCCAGAAGTGCTCCTCATTGAGATAGGCAGCAGAGGATGAAGTTGAGGATGGCATCCGTTCAGTCAAGTATGGGCAGCACATACATTTAATAAATAAAATATTAAAAAGAAAAAGGAAATAAGGAAAGGGAAGGAAAGGAAAGGAAAAGAATGGAAGAATAGCTAGAGAGGAAGGGAAGGGTAGGGAAGGGAAGGGAAGGGAAGGAAAGGGAAGGGAAGGAAAGGAAAGGAAAGGAAAGGAAAGGAAAGGAAAGGAAAGGAAAGGAAAGGAAAGGAAGAAAATTTAGAGAAGAAGGGAGGGGAAGAATGGAAAAGAAAGGAATAAGGCAAGGCAGGACAGGAAAGGAGAGGTAAGATAAAATATAAAGTAATAGGAGTCCTTTCTCCTACCCTTTGGACCACATGGAATGTCAGAAGCAGTGCTGTGACATCACAACAACCATTTTTGTACTTGCATTGTAAACTTTCTTGCACATGCATGAAATGGGAGAGGGCAGAGTTGACATTGGATGAAAACAACCCTGCTTTGGATGAAAACATTGGATTTCGCAAATGCCTCTAGAAAGAACATGAGTCCAATCAGAAGGGACCTTGGAGGTCTTCCAGTCCAACCCTCTGCTCAAGCAAGGAGACCTTATACCATTTCAGACAAGTGACTGCCTCTTCTTAAACACATCCAGTGTTGAAGTACCCACATCTTTTGAAGGCCAGCTGTTCCATAGATTAATTTTCCTCCCTGTCAGGAAGTTTCTCCTTAATTCCAAGTTGCTTCTCTCCTTGATGAGTTTCCATCCATTGTTTCTTATCCTGCCTTCAGGTGCTTTGGAAAATAACCTGACCCACCCTCTTTTTCATAGCAGCCCCTCAAATACTGGAAAGTTACTTCTCTGTGATCTTGCAGATTTTGCTTTAACTAAGGAAATGCTAAATGCCTGACTACTTGAGATTTCTTTGGCATGACCTGCTCGGTGTGGAGTGGCCATAGCTGAGAAAATGGATTTGGAGGGCACAACCTGATGAGATCATATTCAGCTCACCGTTTTCCTGCTGAGAAGACGACTTGAACTTCCTGCTCCAGTTTTAAAATGGCATTCTTTTTTTTTTTTCTAACGCAAGAGATAACCTCTGGCTCCAGCTGAAGTGTACCAAGGAAAGGTAGAATAAAGGATGAGTGGATATTGGCCACCTGTGGTTAGGTCTTTGTGGTCCTTGGCTAATTATGTTCAAGGTCATTGAATTAGAAAACTGTCTCCTACATCTGCTGTGACTATTTTATCTTGGTTCTGTCTTGTATTTTTCCACAAAAAGAAATCTTGCTAAGAGCACGTATACAGCAGGAAAGCACTGACAGGAAGGGAGTTAATAAAAGATTAACCTCAGACAATTCAAAGAAGATTTGCTTATCTATAGTTGTTACAAAGTATCACCTACAGAGTATGTGGCTCATGTCACCTAGACTGGTCTAAAAAGATTAACATTGTATCTCTTTACCTTCCTGTAAATTTCCTCTCTCACCTCCTCCCTTGAATTAGCACAATAAAAGAGGACAGCAAAAAGCCTGGGGGACAAGAAAGGAGCAGAAGAAGCAGAGAAGCCCGGACATTTTCCATCTGTTCCAGGGCAGCCAGGGAATCCCATCTCCCCCAGGCTCAAAGTGTTGCCTCATTTTAAGATCTCTTGTGTTTTGTGTGTTTTATTTCTTGTGCTTGCTTGGCAATCACTCTTGTGAGAGTCTTGCCTAGCCTCACCCTTGCGAGGGTCCCACTCTATCTCGCTCTTGCGAGGGCTATTTTCTCACCCTTGCGAGGGTTACTTTAAACTTCGTCCTTGCGAGGACTAATTCACCCTTGCGAGGGTTATTCTCTGAGAGGAATTCAGCAATCAACCAGAAAGCCGAAACAACAGACCGGTCGCTCAACGCGACAATCTGCTACTACCAATTGCTGCTACAAATGGAGAGGACATCTTTCCCTTTCATTCTTGGCCATTTTTTTTATAGAGGCACAATCGAGAGCATTTTAATAAACTGCATTCCTATCTGGTTTGGTGGCAGCAGCACCTCAGATAGAAAGTCCATACAGAGAGTGGTGAGGACAACCGAGAAGATTATAGAAAGCTCGCTTCCCATTATTAAGGATACTGCTTATAAGCACTACGTGCTTAGAGCACAAAGCATTGTTAGAGATCCCACACACCCACTTTATGGTCTGTTTCTGTTGCTCCCCTCTGGGACGAGATTTTGAAGCATCTGTAGCAAGACTACCAGATTCTATTACAGCTTTGTTTCTTATGCCTTCCATCTGGTAAACTTGCAGGATTCTTTTTTTCTCGCCATGTATATGTATACATCCTAATTGGGCTGTGATGTTTCTCTGTGTAGTGTGTGTGTTGTGGGGGGTGGGGAGAGATATGCATATTGCTTAACTTTTAGACCTGAATGCAATGACATTTCATTTTAATGTAGGCTGATTAGTGTACATTTAATGTGACAATAAAGTTTTCCATTCCATTCCACTCCATTCTTTTTTTAATTTTTTTTAAAAAACAGTTTTATTAATTTTAACAACAAACAAAAACACATAAAACATAACTAAACTATAGTTATCTCGTTAAAGTATGAACTAACAAAATTATAGTCAAATGATTGTTTAATAATGATATCAGGCTATATAACTGTTGATTGATAATATGAGCTATTATGTAATATAACTACAATGGAGACTATGAAATGGATGCACAAAAAAAAGTGGTAAACCAACCGACACGCTGTCTGTAAACTCATGAAGGAAAGGATGATGTTTTTATGTTTTACATTCCACTCCATTCTTTATCCTATCCTATCCTATCCCATCCTATCCTATCCTATCCTATCCCATCGCATCCTATCCCATCCCATTCCATTCCATGTTTTCTGTTCTATTCTGTTCAATGCTATTCCCCTCCCCTCCTCTCCGCTCTGCTCTGCTCCATTCCATTCCACTCCACTCCACTCCACTCCACTCCACTCCATAACTTTCCATTCTGCATTCTAGTGTAGTCTAGTCTAGTCTGGTATTCCCTAGTCACTTCTCTTTGGTATGGACTAAACTCCAACTGTAGGTAGTCTTCAATTTACAACCACAACTGAGCCCAACATTCCTGTTGCTAAGCAGAACAGTTATTAAGTGAATTTTGCCCCGTTTCATGACCTTCCTTGCCACAGTTGTTCACAGCATAAACTAATCATTGTTAAGATAGTATTGTCATAAGAAAAACAGCCCCCTTGACCTGCTTGACAGAAGGTCACAAAAGGAGATCATGCAACCCCAGGACCACCATCACCTCCTCCTCCTCCTCTACACAAACCCCACTCTCTTCCAACACTGATGAGGTTAATTAGTTGGGTGATGAAATGTGTCAGCTTTGGAAGCCATGTTAGCATCAGAAACTTCCATGCCGCCACATTCTTGAGCATGGGAAGATGGGAGTGGGGGATTTCATTGAGTGTATGTGGTTAGACATAACAGCATTCTTCTTTAAAGCCAAGATCATGTTATTCCTGCAGCTGGCTGAGGAGTAGTAGTGGGGATGTCTCAAGTTGGGATGGATGGTGATTGGGGCATGTGATGGAATGAGGGGTGCAGAGGATGGATTTGTAAAATTTTACTTATTGGAGGAAATCCCAGAACTTTCAGATTCGGGATTTCCCAGATGTGCCAGTTTACTGCTCTAATAAGACAAAATGTTCAGAGAATACCAAGGACACCATAGTCTTCTTTCTCCTCCCCCTCCTCCCCCTCCTCCTCCTCTCCACAAACCCTACTCCCTTCTAACACTGATGAGGTTACTTAGTTGGGTAAAGAAACACCTGCAAGAAAGACAACCAAGTTCAAAGAGCACCAAGGACCCTGTTTAGGTAATTCCCCGTTAGGAGAATGAGTGCATGCAGGGAGACGTATTTGAGAGAAGTGTTTGAATAATACACGTACACAGCACACAGATACACTGTACAGTAAATGTAGGTTTTTACTTCCAGAAAGTTTAAGCAAAGTTCAAGATAAGCAGTCCAAAAGTCATTCACAGGTAAATCAGACAGTTTTTCAATCCAGGGATAATCCAAATATCAAAGTCCAGTGTCAAAAACAGTTCAGTAACAGACTTACATTAAATCCAGAAATATCAGTCAATTAGAAAAATGGAGCAACGGCAATACTTTCCAACAGGTGGAAAACAGAGATACACTCACACTCTCTTCTGAGACTCAGACTAAGATGAAACAACCCAGGTTTCTGGCTCCATCTTATGGCCATTTGAGTAACCACACCCAATTGCAGTTTTTAGCATGCTCTTAAAGAGACGGTATTAAAATGTCTATCCTGGTTTATATATTTCTAACGTAAATACCTGTTAGGTGACTTATATTCCTAATAGACCCCACAAACAGAGAAACATGGAATATGCCCCTGCCGTTGTGTTCATCCAGATTGCTGCTCCCAAGGCCTAGAAGCTGTATCAAAGCACGTTGTGTGTGCTCACTCAAAATTCTGATTGCCTTTGCGGATAAAAGAAGAGAGACATCTGTGAGAATCAACCTGTTGAATAAGATCCCCAAACAAGCTCCATTAACTGTTCATCTCTAGTTCCCCCTTGACATTAATTTGACTAATCGGCAGGCAAAGTATATGCAAAATAGGAAGTCTTGGCATAATTATAGCATCAACATCTGTATATTTTCCCAAACACTTCATCCCTTTTGTCTTCGTGTCACCTTCCCTTCTCTCCCTGCTCGTTATTCAGCAAGGAGAGCAACAGTTAAATACCTCTGCTTTTCACCTTCCGGCTCTTATTTATGGGCGAGCTATGCATGAAATAGTCATTTGTAATTAAGCTGGTGGCAAGACTCTGACTTAGTCTGTAATTCACAGCCTGAAATATTATATTTCTTCCGTAATTGTACACCTATATGTATCAATTAAAAGGGGGGAAAAAGAAGTATTCAGTGGTGAGTTACAGCCGAGACCGCTTGGCAGATTTCCTGGGCCAGAAATGTCTGTCTATCTGCCTGCCCCCCACCCGTGTGTGTGTGTGTGTGTGTGTGTGTGTGAGAGAGAGAGAGAGAGAGAGAGAGAGAGAGAGAAGAGGGAGAAGGGAAAAGGAAAGGGAGGGAAGGGGGACAGAAAAGGAGGAAAAGATAAAAGGGAGGGACAGACGGAGGGATGAAGGAAAGAAAGGAGGAAGGAAAAAGAAAGAGGGGGAGGGAGAGAGGGAAGAATGAAGGAGGGAGGGAGGAAAAAGAAAGTGGAGGGAAGGAGGGCAGGAGGAAGAAAGGAAGACCAAAGAGGGAGGGAGGGAGGAAACAGAGGGGATGAGATATGTAACTTTACAAATGTTTTAAAGTATCTATTACATTTCAAAAACATACATTAAAACACAAACTAACATAAAGGAAAAAAGGGAGAACAGAATAATAGAATGACTAAAAATACATCAAACAAATAAATAACAAAAGTGACCTCCAACTTTTTTCAGTACCGATATATTAACGCAACTTAAATTTAATATTGAAAAGACTAAAAATCAACATTCTAAGAAACCAATATTAAACATTATATTCTTCTCTTCATTTTAATCTAACACATCATAAAGTGTCAAATACGAAGAACCTTATGTTTAGAAAGCTACACTATTTCTCTAGTCAAACCTAATCTAATCCTCAAATCCCCAAATCATAAATTGATTTTCTTTTCTTTATCTTGTAAGAAATCTAACAGTGAACATGGAATTTCTTCTAAGTCACAGAAAATTGAATGCAATGGTTTTCTTTAAGCAAAGCAATCCATTTATAACTTAACAAACATGATATAACCTTCTTATGCCAACCTCAAATCTCTGTTGCAACTCACTCAACTTCTTCAGGGTAAGCCACACATTTTCCCAATTCTCACCTTCAAAAAATAAAGTTGACTCCCATCATTTCTGCCAAGTCCAGCTGGATGGCCTTTTGGGCTCCTTCATCAAATTAAGCGACAGATTATAGCAACAGCAACAGCACTTATATCCCCCTTCACAGTAGGCTTTACAGCCTTCTCTAAGCGGTTTACAGAGTCAGCCTACTGCCCCCAACAATCTGGGTCCTCACTTTACTCACCTCGGAAGGGTAGAAGGCTGAGTCAACCTTGAGCCTGGTGGGATTCGATCTGTCAAATTGCAGTAGGAGTAGCTTGCAGTACTGCACCCTAACCACTGTGCCACCGAGCTCCCTAATAATTATATCATTCATGATGATTATGACGGAATAGCATAAAGGGGAGCAAAATATTCATTCCAACGAAGTTTCATTATCAGTCCTTAACCAACTCAAAGGAATCCTCTCAAGGGCCAAGAAGCAGATATTACACCTATTTTATTATTTTATTTGTTTTGTTTTACTTGATTATTATTATTTATTTCATTTAATTCCATTCCATTTCATTTTATTATTTTGTTTTACTTTATTATTCTGTTTTATTATTTTATGTTATATTATTACTATTTCATTTCATTTAATACCATTCCTTTTCTTTTTATTATTTTATTTTACTTTATTATTTTATTTTACTTTATTATCTTGTTTTATTATTCTATTTTATCTTTTATTTTATTTTATTTTTTATTTGCTGCCTTTATTATTTTTATCAATAAATCAAGCTGGTGAACATGTACAATTCGTCCTCTTCCTATTTTCTCCACAACAGTAACCTGTGAGGTGAACTGGGCTGAGAAAGAGAGGAACTGACCTAAAGTCACTAAGCTGGCTTTCATGCCTAAGGTGGGGCTAGAACTCACAGTCTCCTGGTAGTTAACCCAAAATCACCCAGCCGACTTTCATGCCTAAGGCAGGACTATAATTCAGTTTCCTAGTGATTGGCCCAAAGTTACCCAGCCAACTTTCATGCCTGAAGTGGGATTAGAACTCACAGTCTCTTTGTCATCAGTTCAAATAATGCTGGTGGTTTTCATGACTAAAATGGGACTAGAATCCCCTGTCTCCTGATTTCCAGACTAGCACCTTCACTACTGGCTCTCTCATTTTGATGAGATTTAGATAAACCAGCATTCTGATACAGGTTTCGATGTGCTTATGCAACAGAATAATAAGCCTTTCCCAGGGTGTCTTTTTCAATCTCTGTTCCAAACAAGTTTCAAGACTGGGCCCAAGAGGAGAAAGATTTCGTGCAACAGGCAGAAACGCAAGATGACACATTTAGGCAGGAAAAATGTGGAGCGCACAAATGAGATGGTAGATTTCTGCCTACAATGCTCTCCACTGAAAAAGGGTTCGGGCATAGATATTGACAACAAAGCTGACCAAGGAGCTGTTGTAACAGCTATGAGGATTACTAATGCATTAGAAGACATGTTGCATCAAAGACTCATCAGCTCCCGCCTCCCTCTACTCCACATCTGTGAGATCACATCTGGATTATTGTTTTTGGTTCTGGACATCCAGATGTCCAGAAGGATATTGGCAAGTTGGACCAAGTTCAGAAGAAACTTATAGGGAAAAAATGGAGGGTAGAGATAATATCAGGTATGTAAACGTTTCTTTTTCATTGACACAACAAGTACAATTGGAAATAATTTGCAGCTACCTAGATGATGTTTAAATATAAAAAATATAAAAGAAGCGATTGAGTATTTCATGCCAGCCCTTCAAGACTAAGTAAGGATGACAGAGTTATAGGATGACAGAGTTATAAATGCTAGTCCCACTTTTATTATAAGGTTAGAGTGACAGAACATTGCAAAACTAAATACTCTCCTCTCCTTCCCCCTTTTATTTTATCGATATACAGTATTTTTATTGTACTGAATTATTTTTTATAATTATTTTTTTAATAAATAACTCAAGGCAATAAACATATCCAACACACCTTCCTCCTCCCATTTTCCCCGTAGCAACAATGCTCTGAGGTGAGTTGGGCTGAGAGAGAACAGTTGGTCCAGCTTCCATGTCTAAGGTAGAACTAGAACTCACCATCTCCTGGTAATTAGCCTAAAGTCTCCCAGCTGCCTTTTATATCTAAAATAGAACTGGAATTTACTGTCTTCTAGTGATTGGCCCAAAGTCACCCAGCTGCTTTTCATGTCAAAGGCAGAACTAGAATTCACATTCTCCTGGTGATCGGACCAAATCACCCAAACAACTTTCATGCCTTAAAGCAGGACCAGAATTCACTATCTCCTGGCTTTCTAGCCTTAATCACTAGATCAAACTGGCTCTTTATCTTCATAAGAACTAGGGCAGGTTCTTTCTGAAGCACTTACCCAAATTACATTTCTGCCTTGTACTCACATTTCATTTATCTGGCTGTTGCCTTGATAGGAACTCTTCCTCCTCTCCTCAGTGATATTCCTATTGCCTGTTACACAACAGCAAGGGTCTTCAAACTTGGCAAGTTTAAGACTTATGGACTTCCTGAGCTAACATGACTGGAGGAGGAATCCAGGAAGTTGGAAGTCCACAAGTCTTAAAGCTGTCAAGTTTGAAGACCTCTCTGCACAACAGTATAAAAGTGGAACTGTTTAAATATGGAGGTTGTAGTATGTGGATGCTTTAAGAAGCTGAGGATGGCTTAATTGCAATGGATTAGAGGATCTGATCCTTTTGATCCTTTCCAATTTCATCATTTTATGATTTTATGTCAGCTTCAAAAGACCAGGTCAGAATGTGAAGGTTCCATTTAAGTGATTTATTACTAAAAGCCTATGCAGAGGAATCTTCTCAACTAATGGTCAGTGCCTGGCTAGAGTTAGATAAGGGTCAACAACACTTGGACTTAGATTATTGTGGCTATGTAGTGATTCTAGGCTGATCTCTCTTTTCACCTCTCACTCTGGCTCTGCCAAACCTTCTCCTATATTTTATACCTTAAAATAAAAGTTAATTGCAGCTTTTGGTCCTTACCCCATTGCTGTTCTGACCAAGGCTTTCTAGACCGTAATTACGCACATGCTTATTTTAAAAACAAGTCTTATTGTAAGGCAATACTGGGGATTGTTTTCATTCCCAGCTGGAATTAATCTCAAACAATTCCTCAAGATAAGCACCCACCTTTCTTTTTTGTGAAGTGCTGCCAATAACAGATGTATCAAATGATCTAGAAAAAAACCCCAACCAAATATAAAGAGCTTCAAGAATGAACCTGAACCAAACGAACGTCTTTGCTTCCTACAAAGGATTCGTCACTTTGCCTGTCCTTTATTCTTTATGGGAGGGGCAATCACCTCCCAGCCTTACTCCTGAGTCACCCTTTTTTGTTTCAGCTGCTCTCACCTTCTAGCAGCTCTGTGCACATGTGCACTGGGAACAGGCTCCCCTTGTTCCTCTGCCTCGTTGCTGCCAGACTCCAGAGGCTTCAGAGTCAGCACTCCACCCCCAGATGGTCCTGGCCCCATCTCTGCATCTGATGCAGGACCCTCATCCAAGTCCTCTCCAGACTCCCTGACTGGTCCCCATTCTTCCCCACTGTCCGCTTCCACTTCTGTCTGCACAGGCTTTAGGCAAACCACAACACTTGCTAACTT
Source organism: Pseudonaja textilis (assembly GCF_900518735.1). Next base: position 4,096,874 of record NW_020769372.1, on the reverse strand, counting down.
AAAGAGTTATCTATCTATCTTTGAGTTGGGAGAAAACTATACAATTAACTTCCTCCATTGTGCATTTCCATTGATTAAGCAGGACATTTTTGTCCTACTTTTCCATATGCAAACCCTGTAGGAAAAGAGGTAGTTGGTTCTTCTGGTTTTGCTGTCCTCCTTCACCTTACCATCTGGCAGAAAATCTCCCACTGACCATCTCTGAAGCAGGGATGGGGTAGTCCTGTTTGCTGACTCCATCCATCATCTCTACATTTCTTCCCCTTTTCTCAGAAAAATGTCTCAGGAGAAGCGAAGGCCACATTTCTGTAATGTTGAGCAACAAAAGGCCTGCAAGAAATCCATGAAATCACTTGCTTAACTCAAGGATATCTTCATGTTTAGCTAGGGGGAAGCATCTAACCAACTCTTGTAGGTCATAAAAATGCTAAAGAAGATCAGCCATGGACCATTTGGTAGTCCTTGGAGAATAGCTTGAAATGGAAGGTTAAAAAAAGAGTCCTGGAATAATACAATAGGCAACTTTTTCTTCTTTATTGACCAAAAAAATACATGAGTTGAATTCATGTACAGTTAGTCCTTGATGTACGATCCACAACTGAGCCCAGAATTTTCTCTTGCTAAGGAAGATGATTGTTAAGTGAGTTTTGCCTCATTTACAACCTTTCTTGATACAACAGTTAAGTGAATCACTACAGTTGTTAAGTGAGTAACATGGTTGTTAAGTGAATCTGGCTTTCTTGTTGACTTTGCTTTTCAGAAAATGTGATCACATGATCTGCAACCATCATCAATTCATGCCAATTGACAAGCGTCTGAATTTTGATCACATGACCACGAGGATTCTCTCATGGCCATGTGTGAGGAAGGAAGGAAGGAAGGTAGGAGAGAGAGAGAGAGAGAGAAAGAAAGAAGGAAGGAAGGAAGGAAGGAAGGAAGGAAGGAAGGAAGGAAGGAAGGAAAGAAAGAAAGAAAGAAAGAAAGAAAGAAAGAAAGAAAGAAAGAA
>NW_020769372.1:4024189-4039171 GCF_900518735.1 Pseudonaja textilis | reverse complement strand
CTTCTTCTTCTTCTTCTTCTTCTTCTTCTTCTTCTTCTTCTTCTTCTCCTTCTCCTTCTCCTTCTCCTTCTCCTTCTCCTTCTCCTTCTTCTTCTTCTTCTTCTTCTTCTTCTTCTTCTTCTTCTGGGGTCACAGGCCCCCCGTATGCCCCTTTTTACCTCCTGGGCCTCAGGGAAGCCTCATGGGTGAAGCAGTAAAACAGCAAGGGGGATACTGGCACAGCTGATCATCAGATCATTGGGAAGGGGAAAAAAAGAAATACCTTAAGGAGTGACTGGGCAGGGGGGAAAGCACTCAGCGATGTCGGGCATGTGTGCAATGTCACACATGTGCAATAAGGACAGACTGAGTAGGGAGGGGCAGGCAGAGAGGGGTGGGGCCAGCCTAGCACATGATTTGCCAGTTGTCCCAACTGTGCAGAATCATAACAACCGGTTCTTTAGAACCGGTCTGAACCGGTAGAATCCCACCCCTAATCAAGGAAAAACATCGAGAACCCTCCCACCAACATTGACAGAGAAATTGTATATAAATTGTATCATATATACAATTCTTTATATATAAATATAGAGCAAATATCATTCCCTTGTACCACTGATGAGATTACCTAGATAATGAAACAAGAAAACAACCAAGCTCAGAGAACACCATGAACCTCACAGTCTTCCTCCTCCTCCTCCTCCTCCTCCTCTCTGCAAACTCCATTCCCTTTTAACACTGACGATGTAACCTAGTTGGGTAATGAAACATCGGCAAGAAAATAACCAAGCTCAGGGAGCACCAAACCCCCATTCTTGCCCTCCTCCCCCCCCTCCTCCTCTTCCCTGCACACCCCACTCCCTTTTAGAACTGATGATGTTACTCAGTCGGGTCATGAAACATCTGCAAGAAAACAATCAAGCTCAGGAGAGAGCCAAGGACCCCACCCTTTCAAGCCTGAGCTACAGTGCTTCCCTTTTTCCAGAGAGAATCATTTTCTACAAGTCGCCGTGCTTGGAAAACACCCGTACGTTTAGAATAATGCAAAACCCGAAGCTAATACCACATTCCCATCCCACGCGCATGGAACGAGCCAAACGGCACGACGGCTTTTAAGCTTAAACTCCTGGAATAGATCCCTCAGAGATGACCTTCATGCTTCAAACATAGTTAGATGTAAAGGTCTGCAGGAGAGCCCTTTTTGATGATGGTCTGCTCAGGCAGGGCTGTTTGATTCACAAAACAGGCCCTTGTCCTACAGTTGCTTCCAACTGTGGGATTGTGAAGTGGTGACCAGTGGCGGGATGCTGCTGATTTTAACAACCGGTTCAGTTTAAAATGGAGCATTTAGAATCTCATCTGCTTACCTTCCAAGCCAGCAACAGTAAGTAGCACAGCAAGGGAGAGGAAAGTGAGCTGTGCTGCGCAGTTGGGATGAGCTACAAAGCAGGAAATAGAGTTCCGGGTAGGGTTGGGTTGGGTAGGTGGAGCCAGCTGATTGTCAGAACAACCGGGTCGTGTGAACTGGTACGAACCGGCAGTATCTCACTACTGGTCGTGACTAGCATCTCCCCTCAGTTTTCCCAGAAGACATCCACATGTCTCCTCAGCGTCCGCCTTTTGAGGAGAGCTTTCATTTGTTCTTCAATGTGTTTTATTTCAACTTCTAAAATGGTGTTTTCGGACAACTCATTTTTGAGTTCTGTTGCGGGGCCTCCACTTTGGGTGGAATGGTGGGATATACATCTCAGCAAACGACCAACTCTGCTTATCACCCAGATCCATCTTACAGGTAATCCCCGACTTGCCATCACAATTGAGCCCAAAATTTCTCTGGCTGAGACATTTATTAAGTGAGTTTTGCCCCACTTTACAACTTGCTACAGTGGCTATATCCCCAAGGTCATGTGATCAAAATTCGGGCGCTTGGCAACGGGCTCATATTTATGACAGTTGCAATGTCTGAGGGTCATGTGACTTTTCTTGCCACCGTTGTTAAGGGAATCACTGCAGTTGGTAAGTTAGTAAAATGGTTGCTAAGTGAATCTGGTTTCCCCATCGACTTCACTTGTCAGAAAGTTGCAAAAGGGATCATGTGTCCCCAGGACACTTCAGCCATCATAAGAATGTGTCAGTTGCCAAAAGTTTGAATTTTGATCATGCGACCATGGGGACATTGCAATAGTTATAGGTGTGAAAAATGGTCATAAGTCACTTTTTTCAGAGATGTAACTTTGAATGGTTACTAAATGGTTTCTCTCTCTCTCTCTCTCTCTCTCTCTCTCTCTCTCTCTCTCTCTCTCCCTCCCTCCCTCCCTCCCCCCCCCTCTCTCTCTCTCTCTCTCTCTCTGTGTGTGTCTCTCTCTCATCTATCAATTTCTATCTATCTATCACCTATCTCCGTGATGGCGAACTTATGGCACACAGCGCCATTTGTGTAGGCACGCGAGCCCCAGCCAAACTTGCCTGCACTGCACATGCGCGTACCTCCCAGCTGATTTTGGGCCTGCTTGAGGCCTTTTTTGCCCTCCTGGGGGCTTGAGGGAAGCCTCTGCAGCCTTTGGAGACCGAAAAACAGGTCTTCCAGAAATACTAGAAGAGCTGAAACCAGAAGAGCTGAAACTGGAAGTGCCAAAACGGGCCTGTTTTTTCAGCCTCCAAAGGCTGCAGAGGCTTCCTTCGAGCCCCCCGGGAGGGTGAAAATGGCCTCAAACAAGCCAAAAATCATCTGGGAGGTGCGCACATGCACAGGTAAGGGGGGAGTTGCACACACATGTGCAGGGGGCAGGGCGCATTGCATTGTGGGTGCTGGAGCACTTTCAGCACACCACAACAAAAAACTTTTCCATCACTGACCTATCTGTCTGTCTGTCTGTCTGTCTGTCTGTCTGTCTGTCTATCTATCTATCTATCTATCTATCTATCTATCTATCTATCTATCTATCTATCTATCTATCTATCACTCTAGCTCTCTAGGTAGCTATCTGTCTATCTATTTATCTATTTATCTATCTATCTATCTGCATATATGTGAATATATCGGTCTTAAGTCTTGTCCTTCTTCCTTTTCCTTTCAATATAATTTTGACTCTTCTCTACCCAGCCTTGAGACTAAAATCCCCTTTTACTCTTTGTACATTTCTAAATTCCTACAGTACCTCAGACAGGAGCAGGGAAATCCTTCTCGACAACCCACTGCTTTCTGATGTTTTTATCAATATCTGTGCTTCCCAGCACCTCCATTTTGATCTGAATCTGTTCTCTGTTCTCAAAGGGAGAAAATAAAATACATGTGACTTTAAAGAAAGGTTCAGATTCCTGTTGCCTGACGAAATAAAATGGACTGATGTGGGTTTTTTTTTTTATTTGTTTGCTTTCTGGATGAGCATTGGTTTTACTTGTTCTTACTCAACTGGAAAAGTTGAACATTTGCTTTGAAATGCTGTTTCAAAGAGAAATAGGATTTTTTTTATAAGTGGTACATGATGTGCCTGCTCTGATTTAAATCTGAGGTGGCCGAGAAGAGAGTGAATATCCTGTCATTCATTCCACAGTCCTCTTGCCAAGAGATTGCAGATTTCCTGGCTTCCTTTCACGTCCATTAAATCATAAGGGAAGGCATCAGGATGTAGACCTTCTCATATAGTTTTTTTCAGACTAGGGAGTATAGCCAAACCAGGAAGTCTTCTTGGTGATGAACAGGCAAAATCTACAACAGAACCTCTCACTATCTTCAACAGTGAATGAAGCTTAATAACTTCTCTCAAATGAATTAATTCACTCCCTTCTAGCACTGATGAAGTTACCTAGTTGGGTTATGAAACATCTGCAAGAAAACAACCAAGCTCACAGAGCACCAAGGATCCCATAATCCTCCTCCTCCTCCTCCTCCTCCTCCTCCTCCTCCTCCTCACAAAATCCACCCCCTTCTAGCAGACTGATAATATAATGTCTAGAATGATAGACATTCTGTCATTCTAGAATGAAAATGTCTAGTTGGGTCATGAAACATCTGCAAGAAAACAACCAAAGTCAAAGAGCACCAAGGACTACGCAGTTCAACCCTGAACTACAATTATGCTCTTCTATTGGTAACCATTGGTCTACATTGGTCTTCTATTGGTCAACAGACACTCTTGTTCTTATTGAAGTGTGGTATGTTGTCTAAATCTAAGAAGAAATAGACCAAGTGGTTCATTGATTCTGCCCTTTGAGTTTTTTTATTTATTATTTAATTTAAATTTTTGTCAGATGATGGTCATGGATTTATCTTTAGCCTGTTTGAACTCAGTTACTGAAGACTGACAAACTACCTCTGCTGGAAGTTAGCTCCAAGCTCCCACTACTCTTTCTGTAAAATGTGACATTTGAACTTACCTGTTAATTTGAGGTTATGTCCCCGTGTTCTTGACTTCAAATTTATATTGAAATACTGCCTTCTAGAACCTGATTCACACCCTTAATGTATCTAAAGGTGTCAGGCTGTGAATCAGGTTTTAGAAGGAAATATTTTCAATATTAATAAAACCCCTTTCTTATTTTCTATTTAAACAGTGCATGTATATAAAGAAATAAATTCCAGTCTGTCTGTCTGTCTGTCTGTCTGTTTTTGTCTCTGTCTCTGTGTCTCTCTCTCTCTTTTTCTTATAATGATAGTTGCTCAGTTTCTGCCTGGTGGATATTATTCTCTGCCTTTTCAATCTTCTATCTCTCTTATGGAGCATACCTGCACATGGTAAAATTGTCCCTCCTGCTTTCTTATCTTTAGCTTCACTGGGTTTTATTTTTTTCTGCATGTCCTCCATCCTTACTGTCTAAACTGTCAGTAAACTATCTTGACCTCAAAGCCATCGTTGCTTTGCATTCATCATTGCTCTCCATGATGGCCTAGGATGTTTTGGTGCACCTTAAACATCCATTTTTGTCAAAAAAACACACCAGTTTTTTCCCCCCCATATCCTCAGTGTTCTCAAAGCACGATGGCCTTGTTCATAGTTAGGGGACTTGGAGGCTAAAATTCAGAAGAATGATTGCAAGAGTTGGGTGTTTAGTTTAATGAAAAGAAGGACTAGGTGTGACATGATAGCAGTGTTCTTCTAACATTTAAGAGGCTACCACAAAGAGGAGGGGGTCAACTTATTCTCCAAAGCACGAGAAGACAGGACAAAAAGCAACGGATGGAAACTAATCAAGGAGAGAATCAAACCTAGAACTAAGGAGAAATTTACTGACAGTGGGAACAATTAATCATTGGAATGACTTGCCTTCAGAAGCTGTGGCTGCTACAACACTGAAGGTTTTTAAGAAGAGATTGGACAGCCATTTGTCTGGAATGGTATAGGGTCTCCTGCATGAGCAAGGGTCAGACTAGAAGTCCTCCAAGGTCCCTTCCAACTCTGTTATTCTGTTATGCTTTCTTTCTTTTTAATCCCATTCCAAGTTAAATAAAATAAAATAAAATCAGTTTTCTACTGACTGTCGCTGCCGGCATGTAACTGCAAAAGTTGTATAAATTTATGCCTGCAAGATTTACAGAAGCATTCAGATTGCAGACGAGAGTAATGGCAACTATATATTTTTTTATTGGTTTCTTCGGCATCCAGGGCTGTAACATTGATCACGAGGCAATATTCCGGCATTCATAGAGATGTCAGATGTAATTCCATCAGAAGAACCATTAGAATAAATGCCTGTTAAATTATAATGGAATTAATGCGGAATTAGATATTACAGGAATGTTATTATCAAAAGCTGGCCCGGTGATTGATGTGCGATTCAAATGAGAATACCAAAAGGAATTAAAGTCAGACCTGATTAATCCAAAATAGTTTGCGGCCTCCATTTTTATGCAGATTGAAATCCGTTATCCTGCTGATAAATCAGCAAGCGTGGTCAGACGAGCCGTACGGTGGAAAGAGGCTTATTGGATAGCCTTGTAGGGTGTATGCAAAAGTGTCTTGCTGCAATTTTCTGAGCGGTAAAACAGACTAGAAATATGCTTCCACACTTCATCGAGCATGGCCAGTGAAGTGGAAACCAACCTCCTCTTCCAGAGCCCTTTTATTAACTCTTTTGAGGACAAATCAGCTTCAGAAATGTGAAAAAGCAAGTAACAGAACATAGAACATCAGACAGTAAGGTCCTTCCAAGATGGAGGTATTTTAGTCCAACCCTCTGCTCAAACAGAATATCTTATACTATTCTGGATAAATGTTGTCCAATCTCTTCTTGAAAACCTTCAGTGATGATGGAGCCCCCAGAACTTCTGGAGGCAAGCAGTCCCACTGACTAATTGTTCTCACAGTCAAGGAATTTCTCCTTAATCCCAGGTTGCTTCTTTCTTTCATTAGTTTCCATCCATTATTTCTTGTCCTGGCTTCACATGCTTTGGAGAATAAGTTGTTCCCCTCTTTTTTGTGGTAGCCCCACAAATATTGGAAGATCAATATTTAACAAAATGAAATTCAATGTAGAGAAAAGTAAAGTCCTACACTTAGGCGAGAAAAACCACAAGTACATATACAGACTGGATGAAAGCAGGCTCAATAGCAAGAACTGTGAGAGGGATCTTGGAGTCTTAGAGGACAACCAGTTAAATATGAGCCAACAGAATGCAACCACTGCCAAAAAAGCCAATGCAATTCTAAGTTGCATTAACAGAGGGATCCAATCAAGATCAAGGGAGGTACTAACATGACTCTATAAAGCCTTGGTAAGACCACACCTAGAGTACTGCATCTAGTTTTGGTCACCACGCTATAAAAAAGATGTTGAGACTCTGGAAAGAGTGCAGAGAAGAGCAACTGGGATGATTAAGGGACTGAAGACTAAAACACATGAAGAACAGTTACAGGAACTGGGCCTGGCTAGTCTAGTGAAGAGAAGGACCAGGGGAGACAGGATAGCAGTCTTCCAATATTTGAGGGGCTGCCACAGAGTGGAAGGGATAAAGCTATTTTCTAAAGCACCTGAAGGCCAAACAAGGAATAATGGATGGAAACTGATCAAGGAGAGATTCAACCTGAAGATAAGGAGAAACTTTCTGACAGTGAGAACAATCAACCCATGGAACAGAAGTTGCCTTTAGAAGTTGTGGGAGCTTCATCACTTCATTCGCTTTCAAGAAGAGATTGGACTGCCATTTATCAAAAAGGGTGTAGTGCTTGGGCTAGGGGTTAGACTAGATGACCCAAAAGGTCCCTTCCAACTCTGTTAATATCACTCCTAATCCTTCTCTTTGATCTACCTACCAATTACTTCATGTGATATCCCACCAAGTGGGATCAAGAAGAAGAGCCTTCTCTGTGGTGATTCCTTCCCTGTGGAACATCATCCCCGTGGAAACACGACTTCCCCTTGCTCAGACACTCTTTGGAAAGGCCATGGTTCTGTGAACAGACCCAAGGCAGGAAACCTTATACCATTCTGACCTGATACCATTTTGTTGTTAAATCCTCCAGTGTTGGATCTCCCGCAACTTTGGGAGGCAACTTCCTTTCCACTGATTAATTGTTCTCATTCTAGGAAATTTATCCTTAGTTCTAGGCTGAATCTTCCTGTATTGATCTTCCACCTGTTGCTTCTTGTCTTGCCTTGAAAAATAGGTCAATCCCCTCTTCTCTGTAACGGCCCCTCCAATATTGTAAGATTGTTATCGTGTCACCCCCTAGTCCTTCTCTTTATTCAACTAGACGTATTTAGTTCCCCTTATTGTTCATCATACTGTTTAGCCTCCAGGATGCTTTTAGGAAACCAAAATGGGTCAGCGTTTTGGAACTGGAATAAGATAATAACAGAATAATGGAGAGGGAAGGGTCACTGGAGGTCTTCTAGTCCAACCTCCTGCTCAGGCAGGGAATACCGTACCATTTCAGGCAAATGGTTGTCCAATCTCTTCTTTGAAAACATCCAGTGTTGGAACAACTTCTGGAGGCAAGTTGTTCTACTGATTAATTGTTCTGTCAGGAAATTTCTGCTTTATTCTAGATTGGTTCTCTCCTCAATTAGTTTCCATCCATTGCTTCTTATCCTACCTTCAGGTACTTTGCAGAAGAGGTTGACCCCCTGTTCTTTGTGGCAGCCCCCTTAGATATTAGAACGCAGCTATCATATCACACCTACTCCTTCTTTTCATTCAATTGCACACTTTCTCCACCTGCTTGGGAAGTGACAGCAAACCAATCTGGTTCCATCTACCCATCTTACCCACAATCCCGAGGGAAAGGTTGCATACCAGCAGGAAGAAATAATAATAACATTACTTACCCCCGGGGGTTTTAATTGAAACATTTCTCTTCGCTGCTTATTCTTTTGATAATCCTATTAGCCTGTACATTTTAATTTATCTGTGGATGGATTAGATTATTATTTTTTCTATAAATAAAAAAGCAATGTTTTTTTTTTCTCCCTACGCTCAACTGAATATTCTCCCATTTCCCCGCCCCCTGCAATGCACTAATGAAAGGATTCGTACAAATACAAGCAAAAAAAACCCCCACAAATAAATAAGCAGAACCTTGCCGACTTCCCATCACCTCCTCTCTCTCCCCAGCAGATGTAGACACGGTGACCTCTGCAAAATACACAGAGCTGTCTTATTTTGCTTTCTGTTCATTCCATCTGTTTTTTGTTTTTTCTAAGCAATTGGAGACGGGTGTAGTGAGTGAGTGGCTGGGAGATTATTTTGTTATTGTTTCATTCAGTTTATTTACCTCTCTGATAGCAGCCCAGTGCAGTTTGGCGATGACAGGCAGCCCGATAAATTTCCCTAAATAAATAAATAAAGTAAGCAAGCATGATGGGATGTCTTATTAATATTTCATCTGTCTGCATGACTTTCAACCTCTTTGTTTGCGCGATAACAGCTCGCTATTGATTCCCTGCTTACCACAGACAGTTTTTGCTGGGTTGGATGGTCTCCGCTGGGCCTTTACAAAATATCAAGCAGACTTTGAAAGTCTGCCTATCTGTCTACCTGCCTCCCTAGGCTGAAATAAAAAAGATGTTGGACTCTAGAAAGAGTGCAGAGAAGAGCAACAAAGATGATTACATGACTGGAGGCTAAAACATACTAAGAACTGTTGCAGGAACTGGTTAAGTCTAGTCTGATGAAAAGAAGGACTTGGGGTGACATTATAGCAGTCTTTCAATATCTGAGGGGCTGCCCCAAAGAAGAGGGAGTCAGTCATTCTCCAAAGCACCTGAGGGCAGGACAAGAAGCAATGGATGGAAACTAATCAAGGAGAAAACCAACCTAGAACTTAGAAGAAATTTCATATTGAGAACAACTAATCAGTGGAACAAGTTGCCTCCAGAAGTTGTGAATGCTCCAACACTGGAAGAAATTGGATAACCATTTGCCTGAAATGATATAGTGTTTCCTACCTAAGCAAAGGACTAGAAGACCTCCAAGGTCCCTTTCAACTCTTGTTATTCTATATTATAAATACCAGAGAAGAACCTCTAAAAACCATAAGAACTTCTAAAATAAAAGGATCTTTTTTTATTATTAAAAAGAAATCCCACTGGAGGTCATGTTAAACATAAAACATAAATGAACTGTCGAATAGGGGTTCTCAGTCATCCAAGATGTGGTTGTCCCAAAGGTGGTTTTTCAAGAGGCAACTGGACTTTCTTGGTGTTTTCTTTGAAGATCTTTTGCTTCTCATTCAAGCAGCTTCTTCAGCTCTGACTGGAGGGTGGGGAATGGGAGGATTTATATTCCTTGGAATGCAAAGGACCAGCTGTCTGCAAGGAGTGTAAATCCTTCCATTCCCCACCATCCAGTCAGAGCTGAAGAAGCTTCTCGGATGAGAAGTGAAACATCTTTCAAAGAAAAACCAGAAACTCCCATTGCCTCTTGAAAAAAGCACCTTCGGCACCTAAATGAACTGATTTGAAAGGTTTGGGTACAATCATCAACCTGTGTTTAGATACCTCCAATGCCCAGATCACTTGCCACATCAACTTACCTCCTAAATTAATCTTGAAGGAGCTGCTACGTGTTGCAAAGGTCACTGGAAAATTGAAAATGACTGATGACTCACATGAGCTGGGATCTGGGACTTCTCAGCCTTCAAGTTGCTTCATGGCAAATGAGACAATGGGTCATAAATAACATCTAAGCTGTCTGGAGGCTCCACCCAGGAGGAAGATCAGTCATGGAGGAAATATGGGTTTGAAGGTAGCTTGTCTACCTACAGAGGAAAAGAGGTTCTCTGAGGTCCTTTTCTCAACCGAATCAGAAAACTATTTCCATCAATGTATCCAAGATAGAGAATACACAATGTGGCCGACATCCTTAATATTTTATTTTTATTTGACTTGTTAATTGCTTACAAGATAATAGGTATAAGTAAAAACAGTTATGAATACATCGATACATGTAAGAAAAATAAAAAGAAACAATAGGACAGGGACGGTAGGCACATTGGTGCGCTTATGCACACCCCCTACAGACCTCTTAGGAAAGGGGTGAGGTCAATAGTAGACAGTCTAAGGTTAAAGTTTTTGGGGTTTGGGGAAGAAACCACAGAGTCAGGCAGAGTATTCCAGACATTGACCACTCTGTGGCTGAAGTCGCATTTCCTGCAATCAAGTTTGGTGCTGTTAACCTTGAGTTTATATCTATTGTTTGCTCTTGTGTTATTATGGTTGAAGCTGAAGTATTCATTGACAGGTAGGACATTGCAATGTATGATTTTGTATACTATACTTAGATTGGAACGAAGGCAGTGTAGCTGTAGGTTTTCTAGGTCTAGAATTTCAAATCTGGTGGCATAAGGTATTCTACTACGAGTAGAGGAGTGGAGAACTCTTCTTGTGAAATATTTCTGGATTTTCTCAACTGTATCAGATACATAATGTGGGTTCCAGACTGATGAGTTGTATACGGAGAAAAAGCTACGTAAGATTAGGTTAACAACTCTTAATGCTTTTTTGGCTATATAGCTACAGTGGGATCTAGCACTTAGATCATTAGAGATTAGTACTGCAAGATCCTTGACAGAGTTTGGATCATCAACAAGGTCTTGACTATTCACCCTGTATTTTATTTTCTGACTTTTTTTGCCAATATGTAGGACAGAGCATTTATTTGTTGAGATTTGAAGTTGCCATTTGTTTGACCATTCTGATACATAGTCAAGGTCTTTTTGAAGGGTAGCAGTATTGTCTGTGGTGTTGAATAGCTTTACATCATCAGCGAAGAGAACGCAGTTACTCTTAATATGATCACAGAGGTCATTTATGTAGAGTATGAAGAGAGTTGGTCCTAGAACATTGTCTTGAGGGACACCACTGTTGACAGGTACAGAATTTGATAGGTCATTCCCAATTTTGACCATTTGTTGTCTGTTTGACAGGAATGCTTCAATCCAGTTATGCAGGTGTCCAGAGATACCATAAGATTTTAGTTTTAGGAGTAGTTTGTCGTGTACCACTGAATCAAAGGCTTTACAGAAGTCTATGTCGATTGCATCTATTGCTTTGCCCTGATCGAGTTGTGTAGTCCATATGTTTTTGCAGTGTAAGAGTTGCAGATTACATGATAGTTTTTTTCCTGAAACCAAATTGTTTATTAGAGAGTAGGTTGTTTGTCTCTAAGTGGAGGATAATGGATTAGTTAATAATAATAGAATAACAGAGTTGGAAGGGAGGTCTTCTAATCTAGTCCAACCTCCTGCTTAGGCAGGAAACCCTCCACCACAGGGATCCCCAAACTTGGCAACTTTAAAACTTGTGGACTTCAACTCCCAGAATTCTCCAGCCAGCATTTCTGGGACCACAACTCCACAAGTCTTAAAGTTGCCAGGTTTGGAGACCTCTGCTCTACCATTTCAAACAAATGGTTGCCCAATCTCTTCTTAAAAGCTTCCAGTGTTGGAGCATTCACAACTTCTGGAGGAAAGTTGTCCTCTAATTAAGTGTTCTAACTATCAGGAAATTTCTCCTTTGTTCTAAGGTTGCTTCGTGTTGCATCTTGGGGATGGGTTCTTTAAAATAATAGTTTGCATTATGTCTTGTAAATATCTGTTATCCATTGTCCATGATCTGTCTCTATGAATCCTAATTCTATTAACCCTAACCCTAACCCTCAAAAATGCCCCCCAAATGGCCTGAAAAATGGCCTGAAAACAGCCTGAAAACAGCCAAAAAAACCCTGCCCAAAACAGGCATGTGCCAGCTGGTCTTTGGGTTTCCGGCACTCTGGCATGCACATATACACGCACACACATGCCTGCACACTCTGGTTTGGGCACTCAGTGCCGAAAAGGTTCACCACACTACCTAACCCTAACTCTAACCCTAAACATTTCAGACAAATGACTGTTCAATCTCTTCTTAAAAACAGAATAACAGAGTTGGAAGGGAACTTGGAGGTCTTCTAGTCCAACCCCCTGCTTAAGCAAGAGATCCTCTAACAGTCTAGGCAAACCTCCAGTAATGGACCACCCACAACTTCTAAAGTCAAGCCATTCTACTAGTTGATTGTTCTCACCATTGATGGTTCTCACCGGCTTCTGGGTGGACTGGTCTCCTACTATCTGTTTCTTTTAAAGATTTCTTCCCGTTCTGTTCCTCTGCCTTCCCAGGTCTGTTTGCAAACCTGGATACCTTCACATTTCCCTGCCACTTTGTCTTCTTTGACATAAAAGCTGATCCCCTTCCTTTTTTCTCCACTTTTAGTACCAACATTGTTCTGATACTGGAATGATCAAAGTAACAGGGGAACAGCTGGTTGTTTGACTCCAATTTCCTCCATAGTCCTAGGGATGGGTTTTTTTGATATTTTTATCAAGAAAGAACTGATAGTTCAGCTCCATAGAAATGTGTAAAAGGGGAGGAGGAGGAGGGGCAGAAGAGAGTGGGGGAGAGGGAGAAGAAAGAGAAAGAAAAGGAGGAGAAGGAGAATCATTCTCAAATGCCTTATACTTTTAAATCCTTTCTCTGTACCTCGGGATGTTGCTTTTTTAATCAGAAATAACTGATAGAATAGAATAGAATTCTTTATTAGCCAAGTGTGATTGGACACACAAGGAATTTGTCTTGGTGCAAATACTTTCAGTGTATATATACAAGAAAAGATACATTCATCAAGAGTAAAGAATCATCAGGTACAACATTTAATAATAGTCTCAGGGTACAATAAGCAATCAAATCATACTAGGAAACAATCAATAACAATCATAAGGATACAAGCGACAAAGTTACAGTCATAAAGTCCCACAAGTGGGAGGGGATGGGCGATAAGGAGTGATGAGAAGATTAATAGCAATAGTAGTGCAGACTTTGTAAATAGTTGAACAGTGTTGAGGGAATTATTTGTTTAGCAGAGTGATGGCATTTGGGGAAAAAAACTGTCCTTGTGTCTAGTTGTTCTGGTGTGCAGTGCTCTATAGTGTTGTTTTGAGGGAAGGAGTTGAAACAGTTTATGTTCAGGATGTGAGGGGTCTCTATATAGTTCAGATAGTTCAGCTCCCTAAAAACATACAAAGGGAGAAGGAAAAGGAAGAAAAGGAAATGGAGACCCTTGGTACTGATGCCCTTGTTGATCTACTCCAGGGGTGTCAAACTCGCAACCAGCGGGCTGGATTCGTCATGCGCTGTCCATGCTCACCCCCATTTTAGGGGAAGGGGAATAAGTCATGATACATTACCATGATGACTTGAGTTCGACACCCCTGGCCTACTCAAAAAGACAAATAAAACATGATAGATGAAGGAAGGTGTGAAAGCCATCATATCTTTAGATGTTAGGTAAAGGTAAAGGTTTCTCTTGCACCATACGTACTAGTCCTTTTCCGGCTCTAGGGGATGGTCCCCTGTAACAAAGCCGAAGAGCCAGCACTGTCCAAAGATCATAGAGTACAATAAGCAATCAAATCATACTAGGAAAGAGTCAATATAAATTGTGAGGATACAAGCAACAAAGTTAAAGTCATACAGTCACACAAGTGGGAGGGGATGGGCGATAAGGAGTGATGAGAAGATTAATAGCAATAGTAGTGCAGACTTTGGTCATGTGGCTGGCAGGACTAAATGCTGAAGTTGCATGGGATACTATTACCTTCCCACCAAAGTGGTCCCTATTTCTCTACTTGCATTTTTACATGCTTTCGAACTGTTTGGTTGGCAAAAGCTGGGACAAGGCACGGGAGCTCACTCCGTTACCTGGTGTAGGGATTCGAACTGCCGACTTTTCTGGTTGACAAGCTCAGTGTCTTAGCCACTGAGCCACCGAGTCCCTTTAGATGTTACACCATGACAAATGCAAACCAAACGAATTCCTTGCAAGCAAAACATCCCCATAACTTCTAGATGACCTCCTTTCTACGCATACTGTGCCATTCATTGTTTTTGTTTTACATGAGGGCCATTTTGAAAGTGATCTTCCCAGCCACAGTCTGAAAGTTAATTTTGTTATATTAATTATATCTGTAATACTTTTATATTAATTACATGGCAAACAGCTGGGCCTCTGTGCTTTATTTGTTCCAGAGAAAGTATGTGGGAATTTGGCATCAACAGAATTTTAATTATTTGGAATAAATTAAAGAAGTGAAGAAGGTGGATTATGCTTTGTTGTTCATATAACATGCGGTTATATTGTAGGAAATAGACAGGTTCATTTTTATCACATTCATTGAAGATTTTTTATTGTCTCCCCAAGCTTCCCTGTTTGATAACTCCCTTTTTCATATTATGAGCTTAAGGTTTATGTTTAATAGGTTAAAGCAATGGCAATAGCACATAGATTTATATATGCTCCATAGTGCTTTACAAACCCCCTCTAAGCAGTTTACAGAGTCAACCTCTTGCCCCCAACAATCTTGGTCCTCATTTTACTGACCTCGGAAGGATGTAAGGCTGAGTCAACCTTGAGCCAGTCAGGATCGAACTCCTGGCAGTGGGCAGAATTAGTCTGCAATGCTGCATTCTAACACCACACCACCATGGCTCTTAGAAGAAGGAAGGAAGGAAGGAAGGAAGGAAGGAAGGAAG
>NW_020769372.1:3993379-4010901 GCF_900518735.1 Pseudonaja textilis | reverse complement strand
ATGACGGGCAGATATTAGAAGGGTGCATCTTTAACCACTCCAGGTGGATGCTAGATAACCCAATGATGGATTACAGAAAGGGTATTTAAAGCACCGAGAGAAGCTACCTCTCAGAGCTGGCTTTTCACAGATTGTCCATTCTTGCTGCTGTTAATTCTGAGTTCTCAAAATAAAGCAGAAACGTGACTGCATCAAAGTGTGAGTACTGCTTGCTTTGTGAGTAACTGCTCGGGAGTTGAGAGGCAGCTGAGACTGGGCAAGGTACACAAGACAAATCACAGCAAAATCCAGACGTTCAGCAACTGCACATGAGGCTCAACGGATTCAATGCTTGTTCCTGACAAATGCCCCTCCCGACAATGTCTGCTTAAATCTCATTGCCCTGGTGAGCCTTGTGAAGAGGGGCAGGGTGCCCTCCTCCTGAGTTGTCAGGTTGTCCTGCGCTGATCCTGCCTTCTCTCCACTCTCCGTGCTCAGGGATCAGGAGGGGGTGGTCCTTGCTTATTGCCTGAGCTCCGTCTCTCCTCTGCTCCATTGCCTGCCCTGTCTCCTCCGCCCTCACCTGGTCTTCCTGCACCTCATCTCCTTTGCTGGTGACCTTTCCCAGGCCCTAGGGACTCGGGACTGCCTCATCCTGCTCCTCTGGTTATTCCTTCATTGGCCCTAGCTCTGTCTCGTCCTCCTCCTCGGACTCAGGCTCTGTCTGGGCCATGACACAGCATGACGTTCTGGGACAGCTGACAAATTGGTTGCATGAATGGGTGGAGCTTTATAAGTTTCTGTGACTTTGAAGTTTGAACTGTTCTTGGGATTGGGCATTGAAGGGGTTTTTGTGTCTCTTGCTATTTCAATGGTGTTGGGGCTAATCCTATCATGTCCTAAAGGTCATGTCCTGTCTTTCTTAATCCTACCACTTGGAGCTGAAAGTGTTTTCTTTATGAATAGTCTGGCCCAGATTTCTTAATGGGCACAAAATCTCCATCTCTAAAGACTTCAGGCATCTGCTGGAAGCTGTTTTATTATGCAGAAAAGAAACTGGGGCTGCTTTCTGCCTTTAAGAACATGTTTTTTCCATTTCTCCTTTGGAGGAATATAATATTCTTCTTCTTTTAATAGTGCACAAAATACTGTATTTCATTCTTCTGGGGCGGGGGGGCTTCCCACAAGGGAAAAACAATAGGTTAGCCAAGTCTTCCATATTTCCTGTTGTGTTTAAGCAGGGTCCTTCCCATTAAGAAGTTGCTATCAAAGAGCTCAGAGTCTTTGATAGCAACTTCTTAACGGGAAGAACCCTGCTTAAACACAACAGGGAATAGTCCCGGGTTACAATGCAAACACAAGCTGTTGTCATTGTTTAGTTGCTAAGTCCTATCCAACTCTTTGGGCCCCCGTGGACCACAGCACACCAGCCCCACCTGTCCTCCACTGTCCTCTTGCAGTTTGCCCAAATTCAGTTTCATTGCATCGATGACATTATCTAACCATCCAGGGATGGGATTCAAATCTTTGTAACAACTGGTTCTGTGGGTGTGGCTAGGAGGCTGTGGCTAGGTGGACATGGCCGTGTGACTGGGTGGGCATGGCTTTTTTTTGCAGCACCCCCTCCATTTTTCGAGCCTTCTGGGCCTCAGGTGAGATGTTTTTGCTCCCAGAAGGCTGCAATGTTGCACATGCCCAAAAAAGACTGACTGGGCAGGGAGGGGTGTGGCAGGTGGAGAGGGGCGTGGCCAGTCAGGTGATGATTTGCCGGTTCTCTGAACTGCACAGAATCATAACAACCGGTTTTATAGAACCAGTCCAAAATGATAGAATCCTATTCCTGTAACCATCTCATCCTCTGCTGTCACCCTCACTTTCTCCATTTGCCTTCAATCTTTCTGACCATCAGGATCTTTTCCAATGAATTCACTCCTCTCATTAGGTGGCCGCAGTATTGGATCTTCAGCTTCGTAATAACAGAGTTGGAAGGGACCTTGGAGATCTTCTAGTCCAACCCCCCTTGCGCAGGTAGGAAACCCTACACCATTTCAGACAAATGGCTTTCCAATCTCTTCTTAAAAACCTCCAGTGATGGAGCACCCACAGCTTCTACAGGCAAGTCATTCCACTGATTAACTGTTCTCACTGCCAGGAAATTTCTTCTTCATTCTAGATTTGATCTCTCCTTGATTAGTTTCCATCTGATATTTCTTGTCCTGCCTTCAGGTGCCTTGTAGAATAGATTGACCCCTCTCTTCTATCTGGCAGCCCCTTGGAAGACCGTTAGTCCTCCTCTTAATTAGACTAGGCATGTCCAGTTCCTGTAACTGTTCTTCCTATGTTTTAGTCTCCAGTCCAGCTTAAGTTTTAAAAAGTTAAGTTGCTAATTAAGAAAAGTAAAGTCTTACATTTAGGCAAGAAAAACCCAAAGTACACCTACTCCAAGATTAACATCAGACCAATACTCAAGTAAACAATACCTCAATCAAAAAACTGCCAAAGAAGACAACAGTAAACAACCCAACCAAAGAATCTATAAGACAACCTCCACACACACTGACAGGGCAAGCAACCATAATGTAAATTGACAGCAAACTGCACTCCTTACTGGCACTGATGAAGTTACCTGGTTGGGTAATGAAATGTCTGCTAGAAAACAACCACGCTCAGAGAGCGCCAAGGGCCCCACAGACCTCATCTGCCTCCTCTTCCACTCTGCAAACACCGCGCTCTTCTAGCACTGATGATGTTACCAAGTTGGATCATGAAACATCTGCAAGTAAATAAGCAAGCTCAGAGAGCACCAAGGACCCCACAATTGTTCTCCTCCTCCTCCTCCTCCTCCTCCTCCTCCTCCTCCTCCTCCTCCTCCTCCTCCTCCGCCTCCTCTCCACAAAACTACTTTCTTCTAGCATTGATTATGTTACCTAGTTGGGTCATGAAATGTTTGCAAGAAAACAAACAAGCTCAGAGAGCAGCAAGGATCCACAGTTCTACCCCAAGCTATAAATATTCTCCTTTATTAGTACTTTATCATCTGTATGGGAACTCAAGTATTCTACTTTATCTCAACAAATTCCATACACCCCCCACCCCATAGCTAATATCCTCCGCACTCATTATTATCATCTTAAAACATCTGGAATCTTTGTTACCATCTTCCTCTGATTCATTATAACGGTTAATATAAATAATATGAGAAACTTTTCTTTTTAAAAATGTGAATTGCCTTGCTCTTATTTATTTATTATTTGTGTTATTTAATGGAGTTGTTCATCACAACCTAGGGCATCAGGCACGATATTCTCTCTTCCATTTTTTCCCTTACAGTAAGAATCCTTTGAGGTAGGTTTAGGGCTGAAATGTAAATTTCTTTGACAGGCTTTGAAACTTTAATTTTCCCAGGGTAAGAAGTTTTTTTTTTTCAAAAACAAGGCAATATACCATTATTGAGAAGGTATAAAGCAAAAAAAAAAAAAAATCACCTTACCCAATTGTGAAAATAGTTAAGTCTCTCAGTAGTATATAATGCCTTTGTAGCAAAGGGAAGCATTGAAAGCACTCAGGGAGTAACCAGTTACTTTGAAATGTGTTCATTTATATATTTTACAGTGTTTTTAAGCCACCCAGACTTTAACTCTGGATAGCTTGAAACCATAAAAATCCATAGTAGTAATTCAACTTCATGAAACAAATACTCATATCTCAAGACCTAAAACGGAAACCTAAAATCAAAAAAGCACAACAAAGAATGTTCTTTCTGCACCAACTCAGAGAGCTCAAACTGCCCAAGGAGCTGCTGATCCAGTTCTACAGAGGAATGATTGAGCCTGTCATCCGCACCTCTATAACTGTCTGGTTTGGTTCTGCAACCCAACAGGAGAGACACAGACTTCAGAGGGTAATTAGGACTGCAGAAAAAAGCAATTACTACCAACCTGCCTTCAGTTGAGGACCTGTATACTGCACAGGTCAAAACGAGGGCTGTGAAAATATGTACAGACCCCTCACATCCTGGACATAAATTGTTTCAACTTCTACCCTCAAAATGACGCTATAGGGCTCTGCACACCAGAACAACAAGACACAAGGACAGTTTTTCCCAAAATACTCACTCTGATAAACAAATAATTCCCACAACACTGTTAAATTAACTACCTACTGTATTACTATTCTTCTCATCCTTACTAGTACCTATTTCTTCCCAGTTATGGATACTGTATATCCATGTTGCTTGTATCTTTACAATATTATTTCCTAGTATGATTTAATTGCTTATTAGTATCCTATGACTATCACTAATTGTTGTATCTTGTGTTTCTTGACAAAAGTATTTTAGTTTTTCTTTATGTACACTGAGAGCGTATGCACCAAAGGCAAATTCCTTGTGTGTCCAATCACACTTGGCCAATAAAGAATTCTATTCTATTCTATTCTATTCTATTCTATTCTATTCTATTCTATTCCACTCTATTCTATTTTTAACTTAAGCAAGTAAAAGAAGTAATTGGATTCAGGAAGATGTTCTGATGATCTTCTAGATCACGTGTGTCAACCTCGATTACGTCATGTGATGTATTGTGATGTATCTCAACACTTTTTGCCTTTGAGGAGCTGGGGTAGGCATGGCCTATACGTGATGCATCTGATCTGTGGCCCACCAGTTTGGATGCAGGCCACCAGTTTCACAGGTCTGATCTAGATGGTCAAAGCCGGCCCAAAGAGATGGGTGGATTATGATCTCATGGGGATAAATTCCATAGGGTTGTCTTTGTGTTATTGATCCCTGGACCATAGAAGGAGGAAGAATTAGAAGTTTAGAATAGAATAGAGCTGGAAGGGATACTCTCTGAAGCCATGAAAGTAAGATTTAGATTTGCTACCTGAGTACTAATTGTTATATATATATTATCATTGTATGGTTGGATTTTGTTCTATATATTGCAAAGAAAGGAAGTAAAAAGAAGGAAGGAAGGAAGGAAAGAAGGAGGGAAGGAAGGAAGGAAGGAAGGAAGGAAGGAAGGAAGGAAGGAAGGAAGGAAGGAAGGAAGGAAGGAAGGAAGGAAGGAGAGGGATGAAGGAAGGATGGAACATGGGGAGGAAGAGAGAGAGGGAAGAAAGGAACATGGGGAGAAAGGGAGGGAGGGAGGGAGGAACATAGGGGAGGGAAGGAGGGAAGAAAAGAGAACATAGGGAGGGAATACACGTAGGAAGGAAGGAAGGAGAAGGAAAGGGGGAAAAAAGAAAGATGTTTTCTTTTTCTCATCAGGGAAAAATGAAGGCGCAACCTTTTTTAGATCCAATTAATCACACGCCAAGTTACAATCTGCAATTAACACTCTGGTTGATTAATCACATTTATTCCTTGTTTAATAATTGTTATTGGTCCTATTCTTGACCACACTCCAAGCAGGCCCATTCTGATGACACTGTTGCAGATCTTCACCCTGGGCATGTTTTATAAACAATGTCATGGATATATGAGATTTCCTGGGTGCATCTCAGAATTTTCTTGGTGCCAACTTAATAATTTCTTCCTTTGTTATGTAAATCACTGAATTAAGAAACTTGTTGCAGATGACTCTATGATCATACTGAAATTTGGGCCACGTTGCCATGCTTGGTCTGTTGTATGTCTACTATACCTGTGAAAAAGATTCCAACATTCCTACGGACATTAGCTGCATTTATACTCATGCATATTTGCATATGTGTGTGAAAAAAATAAATAATGGAAAGATGGAAAGCTGTTTTCCATCTCTTAGTCTGGAGAGAGAGAGAGAGAGAGAGAGAGAGAGAGAGAGAGAGGGGGGGGTGTGTGTGTGTGTGTGTGTGTGTGTGTGGAGAGAGAGAGAGAGATGGAGAGAGAGAGAGAGAGAGGTGGCCATATAGACAACTGAGAGCTGATACATATAGGTCAATAGGTAGGTAGGTAGGTAGGTAGGTAGGTAGATGAGAGAAAGAGAGAGAGTAGACAAGAGAGAGAGAAACAGAGAGTGTAAGAGACAGAGCTGGTGTCAGTACTTAGAGACAATATATTTTCTTTTTCTAGGACATAATCCAATTTCTGTGCTTTTTTGCAGGTTTGGGATTATTTGCTGGAAGTACCTTATTTGAAATCAGAGGGAGAGAGAGAGAGAGAGAGAGAGAGAGAGAGAGAGAGAGAGAGAGAGAGAGAAACACACACAGAGAGAATTTCTGAGTTAATTCTACTAGGCAGGGATTATTACTTAATATACTATTCTTATATTCTTATTTCTATTTTCTAACATTTAATCTACCGCCAAGGAAGAAATGTCACAAAAGAATCCCTCAGTTTCCTCACACATTTCTAAGAAGACTTCGAGAGCCTGCGAAGATGGGCCTGACATTTTCAGAACGTAAGAATGACTCCAGATGTTAAGCTACTTACTAGTGCCATCTGTTGTCTGCAATCCTGGAAGAAGGGAACAATTTCCAGAAGCAGAAACCTTGCAATGAAAGAGAAAACGTGAATGACAAAAGATTTACACCTCTGCCATTTTTATTGGCTGTCTAAAAATTGGATCATTTCTTTCCCCCGTTCAAACTTTCAATGTAAAATATGGGGCGGCTGGACCGTTGAGATACCAAAAGAGGAGCTACCAGGTGGGTGGCCATAAACACAAGTTTCATATTAAGTATGGGAAATAAGAGGCTGAACCAGGGCTTAGTGCAACAAGGTTTATTTACAAGGGCTGAAAGTGCTTGCTCAGTCTGGGACTGGCTCGCAGCGAACAGCTGAAGGGCTGGACCCAGCAGCCTGCTTTTATAGCAGGCTGCTGGGGAAACCCAGCCAATGAGGAGGGGCAGCCGCCCCCGCAGTGCAAACGGACCTTGGTGGGAACTTCTTCAAGGTCCAGGGACATAACACCCCTTCCCCCCAGATGTGAACACGCATAGTCCTTGAGGTATGCGGGAGGCTTGTGCTGACGCCCAGAGCGGCGCAACTCTGGTGTGCTGCTCAGTGGATCAGAGTCCGTTGGCAACTGTTGGCTCGATGATGAGTCCCGAGTACCACCCTCGGTCGGAGTAGGTCCGGGGTCAGTAGGGCTGGACGCTGGGAGAGGCCTCACGCTGTCTGACTCGGATGGGTTGGACGCTAGGTCGCCGCGGTCATCATTTGGATTCTCTGGTCCGGCTGGAGTCGTTAGCAGGTCATCGGAGTCGATGTCGCTGTGTGGAAGTTGCAGCGGACTCTCACCGGTCTGTGCCCCCGAGTCGCGGTTGACAAGGGTGCCCTGGCGTCTCCGAAGCTGGTCCAGATGTCGTCTCCAGACCCGGCCATCTTCCAGCTTAACCCGGTATGATCTGGGTCCTGTGATGGCTACGATTTCTCCTGGGATCCACAATGGGTCGCCAGCGAAGTTTCTCGCGAACACAGGTTCCTGCAAGACAAAATGCCTACTCCCCGATGTGGAAGCGAGAGGAGAGTCAGGGCAGTAATGTGGGTGGAGCCTGTCCAATACAGTTCGCAGGCGTCTGCCCATCAGAAGCTCGGCCGGGGACTTGTTGGTTACTGTGCAAGGGGTTGAATGCTGGCTTAACAGGAAACAGGATAGTTTGTGGTGCCAGTCATCCTTGTTGAACCTGGCCAGGGCTTCTTTAGTGGTCCTAACAGCTCTCTCTGCTAGCCCGTTACTGGCAGGATGAAAGGGGGCCGTGAAGATGTGACGAATGCCCAGGTTGGCCGTAAAACGACTGAATTCGGTTGACGCGAATTGGGGGCCATTGTCGGAAACAATGGAGTCTGGTAGACCGTGCGTTACAAACAGGCGAGTCAATGCCTTGATGACTGCTTGTGAAGTGGTCGTGGATAGTTGTGCCACATCAATCCACTTTGAGTAAGAGTCTACGACCACGAGGAACATTTTGCCATGCAATGGGCCCGCGAGGTCGATGTGAATCCTGGACCAGGGTGCGTTGGCACTTTCCCACTTGGTGGGGGTGGCAATTGGAGGGGATGGACGGGAAACCTGGCAGGGATGGCAGGAGCTTACCCATTTGTTGATGTCCTCGTCAAGGCCGGGCCACCAAATGTAGCTTCGCGCCAACGCCTTCATTCTGACGATGCCAGGGTGGCCTTCGTGCAACGCCTCCAGCACTCGGGTACGCAGAGATGTCGGGATGACCACTCGAGTGCCCCATAGCAGGCAGCCCTGTAAGCTCGACAGTTCCTGTAAGCGGGTCTTAAATGGCGTGAATTTAGCTTCAATGTCACTGCCCGGCCACCCCCTCCTCACCCAGTCCAGTACCTGGGCGATCGTTTTGTCCGTTTTGGATTTACTGGCAATATCAAGGGCAGTGATTGGGAGGTCCAGTTGGGTGACTTCAAAAATGGCGTTGACCGGGGCAGGGTCTTCAGCTGGGTCAGGCAGGGGGCAGCGGCTAAGAGCGTCTGCGTGGGACAATGTTTTACCAGGGCGGTGCACAAGTCTATACGAGTATGCTGCTAGGAAAAGGGTCCATCTGGTCATTCTGGGGGACAGAATTTGAGGGGTCTGCTTGTCACCTGCTAGTAACCCTAAAAGCGGTTTGTGGTCGGTGACTAGTTCGAAAAAGTGGCCAAAGAGAAATTCGTGAAATTTCTTCACTGCTGTAACAGCTGCCAAGGCTTCTTTATCAATTTGACTGTAATTGCGCTCTGTTGCAGAGAGTGTCCTGGAAAAAAAAGCGATAGGGGCCTCGGAGCCGTTGGGCAGTCTGTGACTTAAAACTGCCCCAATGCCGAAAGGAGATGCGTCTGCTGCCAGTACTAATGGGAGGTTGGGGTCAAACTGGATAAGCACTGCCTCTGATGTGAGTAGCGACTTGACTGCGCGGAAAGCGGAGTCTTCTTTGTGTCCCCAGTGCCAAACCGTTTTTTTATCCAGAAGTCTGTGGAGGGGTTCTGCCACAGAGGCTTTATGGGGCAGGAATGACGCGTAAAAGTTCAAGAGCCCCAAAAAGGCCTGCAGTTCTGCTTTGGAGGTTGGAGTGGGTGCCTCGTGTATTGCCTTAACCTTGGACTCCAGGGGGTGAATGCCTGAGGCGTCAATTTTATAACCCAGAAAGTCCACCTGTCCAGTGGCAATGGCACATTTTTCTTTTTTTAACTTGAGGCCATGCTGCCTGAACCTCTCCAGGACTGCTCTAACTCTCTCGAAGAGTTGGGGTCTGTTCCTGGCCGAGACTAAGATGTCATCGAAGTAGGGTACTACTCCAGGAAGGCCCTGTAAAATCCGCTCCATGAGGGATTGAAAAATGCCTGGGGCAACACTTACACCAAACTGGAGACGCTTGCACCGGAAAGCACCCCTGTGGGTGACAATGGTCTGAAGTTCTGCCGTTTGGTCATCAACAGGGAACTGTTGATATGCTTGAGACATGTCCAATTTGGCAAAGATAGTGCCAGGTTCAAAAGTATGTAATAAATGCTGAATTACGGGTACTGGATAAGCGCTAACTTGCAAGAATTTATTGATTGTGGTTTTGTAGTCTGAGCAAATTCTCAGGCTACCATCTTTTTTTAGGGGTGTGACGATGGGCGTCTCCCATTTGGCGAAGTCTGTAGGCTCCAGGATCCCTTGTTTTAATAATTTATCTAATTCAAGGTCTAATTTAGGCCGAATGGCGAATGGAACTCTGCGAGGTTTTAATCGAATTGGGACTGCCTGGGGATCGACTGAAAATGAGATAGGGGTGCCATTATAACACCCTAACTCATCACTGAATACGTCTGAATAATCAGCAAACAGGGAGTCCGTGTCAGAGGTTGAGGTAGCATGGACTCCTGTTAGACCTAACCCGAGGTGGGGAAACCAATCAAGTCCCAAAAGTGTAGGGAGGTTGCCGCTCACTACCACTAGAGGTAGGTGGCCTTTAAAGGTTTTAAAATTAACAAAAAACTTGCCTCTGCCGATTACAGGAATGGTCTTCCCCTGGTAGTCCTTTAGGCTAAGCTGGCACTTCTGGAGTCGGCTTCTTGATAGGCTGGGTTGAAGCTTCTTGAGGGTGTTCCAGGAAATAATGGAGAGCGCTGACCCCGTGTCAACCTCCATGTTGCAAGGTTTACCTTCTAATAAGACGGAAAGAGAGATTTTACTAATAGAATAGCAAGTTTGATTAGTGCGGCAGTTTAATACTTGCCTTTTGGGTCCGGCATGTGCGAATGAAGATGCCCTTTGTGCCCTTTGTGCTGCGTTGTGTGAGGCTTGGCATACTCTTGCGATGTGCCCCTTCTTATGGCAGTTGTTGCAAGTGGCTCCTTTGAATTTGCATGTGGTCCTCAAGTGGGGTCCACCACAGGAAAGGCACAACGTGATGTGCTTGGATGGCCCGGTGTTATCCTGTCTGGTTCCTACCTGAGGGCGCCTGGCGTTTGTGAGGCGGTGAATGTCGGCCTCATCACTCGGGTCTTCCTCATTGATCACCTCTTCTGAGTGGACGGAAACTGCTGTTTGCTTGGTGACAGAACCTTGGATCTCGGTGGCTGAATGGGATGCCAGCTCCTCTGCCAGGGCTTCCTCGATGGCTTGAGCGAGGTTAAGGTCTTTTTTGGCGAGCAGCCGTCTTTGTAGGTGCGGGTCCTTGACCCCGCAGACCAGCTGGTCTAGGAGCATGTCATCAAGGTAGCTGCCAAACCCACAATGGAGTGCTGCAGTCCTGAGAGCAGCCATGTACTGATTGATGCTCTCTTTGTCCCCCTGCTTCCTCATTCTGAAGGTGAAACGTCTGGCAATCTGTGAAGGTCTAGGAGAATAGTGGTTAGTAAGGATTTCTAACAGTTCTGTCCAGGGGACATTTTTTAACTCACGTGGAGCCACAAGAGCTGTGGCTGTATCGAAAACGATGGCTCCACAGTAGGTCAGGAAATGTGCTTTCTTTCGGTGTTCCCCTGCCTCAGCCAATCCGATGGCGTCGATGTAATAATTAAATCGATTCTTGTATGATTCCCACTTCTCCTCATCTGGCTTGAATGCTGGGAAGGCTGGATTGGCGTTCATGTTGTAGGTCTGCTGGTTAACCTGTTGGGGAAAATGCTCTCTCTCTGGGTAGCAGTAGAGGTTTGGTGCCTGTGCTAGGCAAGTGCTCTCTCTCTCTGGGGTAGCAGTAGAGGTTTAGTGCCTGTGCTAGGCAAGTGACTTCAGCTCTGGTGAAATTTCGCAATTCCCTTCTCTCTCTCTGGGGATCAGAAGGTGTTTTAGACTGCAACGGTCGTTGGTAGCGTCTTTTGAAATTCGCGCCTGTGTGGGCGTTAGTGACTTCGTAATACAACGCTGTGTTGTATTTGAATGTGCTTCAGCTGACAGCTATTTGAATTTCGCGCCTAAACGGCACGAGCGGCTGCGGCTCGCAGCGCTTCTCACTCTCGCTAGCTTGTTTGCTGATCGCTTTCTCTCTGGGTTGCGATCAGCGTTTGCCCTTATTTTAGCTGACCGCTCTCTCTCTGGGCTGCGGATCAGCGTTATAGTGATTCAGCGTTCGTTCTCATTTCGGGCTGATCACTCTCTCTGGGTTGCGGTCAGCGCTTGCCCTATTTTGGCTGATCGTTCTCTCTCTCTGGGCTACAGATCAGCATATTAGTGATTCAGCGTTGCAGCTTGCCTCTGGTAGCTATCCCATCCTCGTCGCCAGTATTAAGTATGGGAAATAAGAGGCTGAACCAGGGCTTAGTGCAACAAGGTTTATTTACAAGGGCTGAAAGTGCTTGCTCAGTCTGGGACTGGCTCGCAGCGAACAGCTGAAGGGCTGGACCCAGCAGCCTGCTTTTATAGCAGGCTGCTGGGGAAACCCAGCCAATGAGGAGGGGCAGCCGCCCCCGCAGTGCAAACGGACCTTGGTGGGAACTTCTTCAAGGTCCAGGGACATAACATTTCATATCTACCTTGTCGATATTTTGGGGGCTGGCAGCTACAAATAACCCTTTTTTATGGCGAATAAGGGCCCCCGCTGATGAGATGGTAACACAGGGTGCACCGAGCCGTATCATGGAGGTGAGGTTTTTATGGGGAAGTCTTTGCTTCTCCACTATGTAAAGGCTCTGTGGGGGTTACACTGAATCATTCTTTGCTACCCATCATAAACCAGTAGGAAATTATGTATTTGATTTGTACCAAGAGTGGTCAAAAGGGCTTAGGGAATCATTTAAAAAACAATTTTAGAGGGAGGCAGATTGGTAACTTCCGTCATCCACCAAAGTTATTGTATGTATCCCTAATAGCCTTAGTTATTTATATCATCGATGTTAGAACTATTCGTTTTCATTGAATATTATCTTGATTTGGGGGAGGTGCCTGTCCAGCATGAAGGAAAATCAGGCTGTTCAAATGAGTTTAGAGATTTATTGCAAGTTTAAGCTCTCTTTACAAGAACCTGGCCAACTAATGGTCGAGGGAAATGAGCAGGAGATAAGAGATAAGAGCATTCAAAGTGGGCTGTACTTACATCTCTTGTGGACTCTCACCTGATTTATGACGCATTTGACCCTTCCCTCAGGCTTGGCCTGGTCCTCTCTTACAATTCCTATACTAATAGGAATAGCTAATATTATTTAGGTCCCTTTCTAAAGCTTAATTCAGACAACAATGAATTCAGGAGATTCTCCCAACATGATAGAAGGGAGGCGAAAAGAAACCTTGGATTCCATGGTTCCATTATTCCGTCATAATGTTTACACAAGTAGCCCTCGACTTAACTGAACCCAAAATTCATGTTGCTAAGCAAGACACTCTGCTGTTAAATGAGTTTCACCCCATTTTACAACGTTTCTTGCCAATATTCTGAAGTGTCGACTCTCCTAACATGGCACAAGGGATGTGAGGAAAAACTTGTCACCATGCCAATGTAAATTCATTTTTAGCAAACATCATTCGACAGTAGTATGTGTGTCTTTGTTCAATCAATCAATTAGGCCATTCCAATCATCTCAGCAACTCTTTAACAGTGTAATAAAATATTAACAACCCCTATTAGGGAACTCTGTTAACGGTACAATACACAAAATAAATACCACAAGTCGGTTCACAAATCACCCGGCCCCTAGATCTAGCTGGGAGGAAAAATCAGTCTTCAAATTTCCTTAAGAACTATAGGATTGCAGCCTAAAGATAGATAGTAGATAGATGATAGATAGATAGTAGATGATAGATAGATAGATAGATAGATAGATAGATAGATAGATAGATAGTTAATTGATAGACAGACAGACAGATAGTCAGATAGTCAGATAGACAGACAGATAGACAGATGCAGCTCTGAAAATATCAGTTCTTTTGCATGTAGCTCTTGAAAAGTTCTTTTCATGAAGTTTAAATGAGCTAACATATCTCCACCTTTCAGAAGACATGCTCTAAACCAGGGGTGTCCAACCTTTCACCTTCCCTGGGCCACATTAGAAGATGAAAATTTGGTTTGGGCCGCACATAAAATAAAATAACAGTAACGATACCTGATCATCCCAAAAAAACCATAGAAAACATAGTTAACATATTAAATTTATTTGGAAATGAAGTTAGTGAGATGTTTTTATTATTTATTATTAATTATTTATTAAAAATTATTTATTTCTTATCACGGTTTTTTGATCAGGTTTTTTTTATCACGGTTTATTTTCTGGCCAAATTTTGCGGGGCGGGGGGGAAGAAAGCTCGCCCGCCTCGCGCCTACCTCTTCTCCCGAAAATGGCCTGGCTGGATGAGGCAGGACTGGAAGGCAGAAGCAGCAGCGGGGGCAGAGGCGGCAGGGGCAGAAGCAGCAGCAGTGGCAGAGGAAGAAGCGACGGCGGTGGTGGAGGCAGAAGCGGCAGCAGCGGGGGCAGAAGCGGCGGCGGGGGCAGAAGTAGCAGCGGTGGCGGGGGAAGAAGTGGCAGCAGTGGCAGGGGCAGAAGCGGCAGTGGGGACAGCGACGGTGGGGGCAGAAGCAGCAGCGGTGGTGGGGGAAGAAGCGGCGGCAGCGGGGGCAGAAGCGGGCGGTGGGGGCAGCGGCAGCGGGGGCAGAAGCAGCAGCAGTGGGGGGGGCAGAAGCGGCAGCGGCAGGGCAGAAGCGGTGGCGGCGGGGGTGGCAGCGGGGGCAGAAGCGGCGGCAGGGGCAGAAGCAGCAGTGGCCAACACCTAGCAGCAGACTCTTCTCCATGAATATGGAGGTCACTCAGTCCAATTATACAAAGAGCTCATTCGTTGTTCTGGTTAAAGTCAGCAAACTTCTTGGCATCTTCCTCATTAGCTGGATCTCAAGCATTTACATCCGGTGGGTCTTGAACTACATTTCATAAACCTTCTCTACGCAGAAGTAGACTGTATTTCAGAGACCAGGAAACATAGTTTGTTCCATCCAACCGGGTTATCAGTGATAGATATGTTGAAGTGACTTGTGCCATCTTTACCAGGATAGTAAACCACAATTAAACAGCAAACAGCTGTCTGTATACAGTACTGTGCATTCACATTAACTCTCAGTTATCTAAGCCTGGTATGGTCTGGGCCATAACCCGAGTTGAGGTAATTCCCCATTAGGAGAATGAGCGCATACAGGGAGACGTATTTGAGAGAAGTGTTTGAATAATACACACACAGTACACAGATACACTGTACAGTAAATGTAGGTTTTTGCTTCCAGAAAGGTTTAAGCAAAGTCCAAAATAAGCAATCCAAAGTCATTCACAAGTAAATCAGTCAGTTTTCAATCCAGGGATAATCCTAATATCAAAGTCCAGTGTCAAAAAACAGTTTAGTAACAGACTTAACATTAAATCCAGGAATATCAGTCAATTAGGAAAAATGGAGGAACAGCAATACTTTCCAACAGAAGGAAACAGAGACTGACTCACACTCTCTTCTGAGACTAAGACTAAAACAATCCAGGTTTCTGACTCCATCTTATAGCCATTTGAAAAACCACACCCAATTGCAGTTTTTGCAATCTCTTAAAGATATAGTACTAATATGTTTATCCTGGCTTATATATTTTTAACCTAAATACCTGTTGGGTGACTTATATTCCCGATAGATAGATAGATAGATAGACAGACAGACAGACAGACAGACAGACAGACAAAGGTAGAGGTAGATATAGATATGGGATTTGGGGGTTCTCTGAACTGCAGAGATTCTTAGCTAGGGGCACTCCCATCCCTGACTGTCATTTGAGAACCCCTGATTTAGTGCAATATAAAAAAATACAAATATTTTTTTCTGCAGACCACCAAAATTTTCTTGCACACCACCAGTGTTCCACAGACCACTAGTTGGTTACTGCTGATCTAGCCAGTTGTCAGAATGAGCACCGTGCCTCACACAGAGCGCTTGATACTCAGATAATTGGGCACCGTATGGCATGCTGTTGTTTCCTCGGTCCTGAACCGAGATGACATTGGAATGGAATCAGTCAGCGGTAAGCACTGCTGACTCCTTGGGGAGTTCACCGATTGTTTCTGTTCTGTGGCTTTTATCTTCTCTCTTAGTAGGGCATCCCTTCTTTTCTTTCAAGAAAATAAGCAAATGAGATGATGCCAAGGAAGACGAGCCTCCCCACAGAGGGACAATCCCTGAATGTCTTTTTCTTCCTTTATTGTGCTGTATGATAATGACGGATTGATTTAGAGGTTAACTTCTGATGTGGTTTCAAAACATGGAAGAAGACCCTTCCTTCCTTCCTCCCTCCCTCCTTCCCTCCCTCCCTTTTCCTCTTTTTCCCTTCCCTCCCTCTTTCTCCCTCCTTCTCCTTCCTTCCTTCCCACCTTCCCTCCTTCCCTCCCCTGCGCCTTCCTCTTTCTCCTCCCTCCCTCCCTTTTCCTCTTTTTCCCTTTCCTCCCTCTTTCTCCTTCCTTCCTTCCCTCCCTCCTTCTCCTTCCTTCCTTCCCACCTTCCCACCTTCCCTCCTTCCCTCCTTCCCTCCCGTCCCTTATTTTTTCTCCTTCCTTCTTCCTTCCCTCCCTCTTTCTCTTTCCTTCCTTCCTTCCCTCCTCCCTCTCTCCCTTCTTCCTTCCCCCTCCCTCTCTCATTCACTCACTCCTTTCCCCCCTTTCCTCTGTTCCTCCCTCCCTCTTTTTTGTTCCTCCCTTCCTCCCCCCCTCTCTCCTCCCTCTTCCTTTCCTTTGTGAGAAAAACATTAGTAACTCACTATTTTCAGTGCCATTGTAAAATAGTCAATAATCACTAAATGAATGGTTTTAAATCAAGGACTACCTAGGTACACACACACACACACACACCTGACTCTTCATTTCCTTAGTAAGTAAATGTTTTGGATGGACAAAACCTAGAGAAAATCAAATATTGAAGACTTGCTACAGTATGTATGTTTAATAGAAGCTGGTCAGATTTATCTGTGTTCCTAA
This sequence comes from Pseudonaja textilis, assembly GCF_900518735.1. Next base: position 3,994,589 of record NW_020769372.1, on the reverse strand, counting down.
ATATCTAGCATAGCTGGTGGGCATTATGATTGGGGATCCTTAATGGAGAGATAATCATATTTTTCCTTTCTCCAGAAGCAAAATGAGAGGCGTTTAAGCTACTTTTCTCCCTAGGACTATTAACAGCAGCTTCGGTACAGTTGCGATTCCATTAGAATAGAGAACAACACTTGTAAATAATTAAAGGATCGTGTTTAGGACAATTGCTAGTATTTTTATTTAAATGACAACCGTGAGATGGAAATAAGAGCCATTATGGATCACCAACAGTTTTGCATTCAGAAAGAGCTGCGTGACGTCTATCTTATGGAATTTAAAGTGGCGGGGGAAAGAACCCTAAAAGATTTCTGACAAATTATAACAACAGAGTTATTTTCAGAAAGGACCTAGAAATTGCAAGGCGTCCAAAAGATTATGAATATATAATATAAAACCTATGCTAAAAGATTAAGTGGCATCTCAATTACTTACCAAATCCAATTTAAAGTATTGGCCCCTTAAGTCTTCAACTTATGGCCACAATGGAGCCTAGAATTGTTGCTAAGAGAGACTGTTATTAAGTGAATTTTGCCCTGTTTTATGACCTTTCTTGCACCAATTGTTAAATGAACTACTTCAGTTGTTAAGTTAGTAACACAGTTGTTAAGTGAACCTGGCTTTTTGTCTTGGAACTTGCCTTTGCGTTGGGTGCCATGGTGGTGCAGTGATTGGAATGCTATATTACATACTAATTCTGCTGACTACCAGGAGTTTGAATCAATCAATCTATCTATCTATCTATCTATCTATCTATCTATCTATCTATCTATCTATCTATCTATCTATCTATCTATCATCATCTATCCACCCACCCACCCATCCATCCACCCATCCATCCATCTATCATATATTTACCTGCCATGGTGGCACAGTGATTAGAATGTAGTATTGCAGGCTACTTCTGCTGATTACCAGGAGTTCAATTCTATCATCTGGCTGTCTGGCTGTCTCTATCTATCTATCTATCTATCTATCTATCTATCTATCTATCTATCTATCTCTACTTACCTACCTACCTTCCTATCCATTTATCTAATATAACTTATCTCTATAATTGGCTCGTGGTTCATGATTTAATTAGGGCAATTGTAGGAACCTTGATAATCTATCTATTTACTATCATCTCTCTCTCTCTCTCTCTCTCTCTCTCTCTCTCTCTCTCTCTCTCTCT
>NW_020769372.1:3942677-3960919 GCF_900518735.1 Pseudonaja textilis | reverse complement strand
TATATATATAAAAGCAAAATACCCCTCATGCATCATCACAAAATCTCCAGAACCGTAAAGCCTACAAACTTGAAATTTGGCCCATCTGTTCTTCTTGGCATCTAGGTGCTCACTAAGAAAGGATTTTTCAAAATGGCCATCAAAGCATTAGTATTTCGTATATTATTATTAACACGCTCTGATGCTAAGGAGTTCTATTTCCCCTCACCCCCTGAAAAGTAATCTGTTCTAAATGCAAAACAAAGCAGAGGGGAGGAGTTTCCGCTTCAGTTTTAGTTTCACAGCACCAAGCAGCTTTAGTACAGAACAGTTGCGCTAAGCCACGCCCGAGGGTAAGCAAATTGATCCAGACAATACACTGTTTACTAAACACATGTAGGTAAAGAGAAAATGTATAAATAAAATGTTTTTCAAAAATTAAGAATCCTTTTTCTGACTCTCTTGGATTTGAAACTATTTTCCCCCACGTGTTTGTTTTGAGCCCTTTTCAAATTTAAGAAAGCTTACCTCTTTTAATTCTGAAAATGAAAAGAATTGGTTTTAATTCTGAAAATTAAAAATGGGTGCTTCCAACACTGGGAATTTGTAAAGACAGCCATTTGTCTGAAATAGTTTAGAGTTTCCTGTTCTGACCCACGCCCTTTTCCAACAAATCAAACACAATCCAAAAGGAACAGAAACCTTGTAATGCTTTTATAAAATAATTAGCTGTGATAAGCACAAGCCTTGCCAAACTGTGCGAGACTTGCCAGAAAGATAACAGGAAAGAAATAATTTGCAATACAAGAATCTTCAAATACAAACTCAGGATACTAGAATGTCCACGAGGCTGGAGTTTCAAAACTTCTTTGCCTTCTGCAAAGAAGGTTCGTTTCACAGCTGGCTTTTATCTTCTTGAAGGAGGGGCCATTACCTTGCAGCCTTACTCCTGAGTCGCCCATGCTGTTGCAGCTGCTCTTTCCTATGAGCAATCCTGCGTGTACACGCACTTGGCACAGGCTCACTCCATAATGGTCCTGGCCCCTCCACTGTCCACACCTGCTGACGGCTAACCACAATATTTCCTGCCTCAGCAGGGGGCTGGACTAGAAGACCTCCAAGGTCTCTTCCAATGCTATTATGCCGTTATTCTGTTATTATTACCAAGAAAACTCCATGAGAGATTATCAAGAGTCAAGCTTCACTTACTGTTCTTGTAGCTGTGTTGGTAAAAAGCAATTGTGAAGTTATTCTCTCTTCTTATTGAATGTGAGATTGGAACTTTGAACCAGTAGCAGAAAGACCTGTGAGATTAAGTGGTGCAGACAGATAACATTTACACCAAAAAAAACATGTTTCATTGTATTGCAAGCCCCAAAGTCATGTTTTGCTGGACTGCAGAACATCAGCTAAGGGCACTCAAAGAAGGAGAGAAAAAAACATTTTAGATGGATTGAAAGCTCTTCTAGATATCTTTACCAGCTCTGGAGAATCTTTGCAGTCCGATTGTTCAAAGCTGGGATATATAGCAATTTTAACTTCTGGATCAAAAAATATTTATGTGATCTTCCAGTTTGATGTTAATCAAATGATGTTTGATCTTTTAGGATTATTTTAGGATTATTTCTCCCCAAAGAAAGGAACTTTTGCATCAAAATACTTATAAAGTTTCTACATAATACTTAAATGTGCAATTGTGATAAACATCAAAGACACATGTGAATCATCATCTTCTTTTAAGGACCCCATAATCCTTTATGGGGTGGAGTCTGGGTAACTGAACGGAACTGAGTGTTTACTGGCCAGATGCCCTTCCTGTCGCCAATGAGGAGTTTTGTTCAGCATATAAATTCCCATTGTGCCCAGAGAGAGAAATATCTGCCTCTACCTAGAATAGAACTCACAGCCTCCTGATTGTCAGGTGAGAGCTCCACCTCTAAACCACCACACCACCAAAGACGCATGTGACTATCTTACAGAATTACAGATTTATGGAATAACTAACTTAGAAGGGACTTTGAAGGTCTTCTAGTCCAGCCCCCTGCAGTCAAGCAGGAGATCCTATTCCATTCCAGACAATTGGTTGTCCAATCTCTTCTTAAAATCCTCCAACGATGGAGCATCCATAACTTCGGGAGACAATATTCTCCAATCCTATTCTCCAAAGCACCAGAAGGCAAAGCAAGAAGCAATGGGTGGAAACTAATCAAGGAGAGAAGCAACCTGGAATTATGAAGAAATTTCCTGACAGTGAGAACAATTATTCAGTAATTGCTTCCAGAAGTTGTAAATGCTCCAACACTGGAAGTTTTTAAGAAGAGATTGGACCACCATTTGTCTGAAATGTTATAGGGATTTCCTGCCTTATTCTATTCTATTCTATTCTATTCTATTCTATTCTATTCTATTCTATTCTATTCTATTCTATTCTATTCTATTCTACTCTACTCTACTCTACTCTACTCTACTCCATTCTATTCTATTCTAATATCTGTTGTTCTATTTGGTTTAAGTATTTAACATTCCTACTTGAGAGAACAGCCTTCTGGAATTTAAATCACAGATTGCCCTATTTCTGTCTGGGTCCTAATATATATATACAGAGAGAGCACTAAGGACCCCATCCTTCTCATTCTACTCCTTTTCTCCACAGACTCTGCCCTCTTCTAGCACTGATAATATTGGGTTAATGAAATGTCTGCAAGAAAACCACCAAGCTCAGAGAGCACCAAGGTCTCCACAGTTCAACCCTGAGCTGTACATATTCTCTTCTATTCATAATCATATTGTTAGAAAGGAGAACAGGATTATTGCCAGTGTAATGTTTCCCGCTTCTTACACAGGTTTCCCTCACTATGAAATTCTGAAAAGTCCCCACTGAATGAATTCTTGCCTGCTTTCTTCTCTGATCATTTAATAAAAAGAATGTGGAATGAAAACAGAGGTCAGTCCAGCATCGCCCTTAGCTATCTCGTAACTCAATAAGCCTTGGACCCTGGAGAACAAAACCCAGGACGTGTATTTTATTTCTTTACTGATACACTTGTTTATTCAGTGTGTACCTTTCACGATCACAATCGTTGCCACTTTGAAACGAATTTCAAAAGCGTAAATCTTTTCATCAAGCGGCAAGATGGATTGATTTCCTGTTTCTCCTGCTGGTAGTTTGCTGGAAATACCTTTCCGGTTGGAGGGAACGGAACGCGTACTAGGGCCGGGATAAGATTTGAAGATTGATTATTTAATTAATCAATTTATAAGCTACTCACTTGCCCCCTCCCCCATCCCCCAAACAACTCGGGGGGGGGCATGCAACAAATTAATTGATGCATGGATTAATTTAAAATTAAAATTGTTCCTTTGTTGGTTGGTTGTCATTGACCCCAGGGGGAAAAAATAAACTAATAATTCTGTAATTTGTTCAGCTATAAGGTGCTTTAAAAAAGGAACAAGAGACAGAAAAGCCTCTTTGCAACTGAATTTTTATAGATCTATGAATGCTAAATCCAGTAAAGTTATCCTATTTTGATAATGAGAAGGTCACTACTTACCTGAGGCTCTTCTTACCGATGCTGGCATTTAGTAAATCAAACTCTGGTTACAAATTAGAGGAGGAAATTAAATGAGCTCCCCAGCCAATGTCCCTGCTTATAGATTGAAAGTTTAAATGCCATTTGGGGTAAAATTTTGGCAGAGTTCCATATATCAGATCCTTAAACATGAAGGAAAAGAAAACCGGAGGCATATTCTGGTTATATTCTGTTTCATAAGAAGCCGCATTTTGTCTGTCAACTTCCATTGTTTTTTGCTTGAAATAATGAAAGATTTGGGGAGATTTTGTTTAAGGGGAGGGCTGAGAAGGAAACATTTCTTGTGGGGTGGGGATGTTCACAGAAAAAGTGGAACAATCTGTCGGGGCTTCAGCAGATACCCCCCCATTGAAATCATGAATCTCGAGCTGAACTTCCAAAACTTGAAGAAGATTTATTAGGAGTAAACACGCTGCCTGGGTTTATCCAACTCTGAGACACATCATTCATTGTCACTCTTGACCCTGGTTTCCCCCCACCCGTGGGTGTATAATAATTCATATTCTCCAATGGGACTCTTCCATAGCCAAGAGTCATCAATCATGCTCTCCAGTTAGAATTTTGCGCCGTTTGGTCACCTAGAGACTATCTTTGAAAACATTTATGGAATGCAAGCTGTCCATTGCTTCTCCCCTCCCTTCTGTTGGCAACTCTAAAAGACCACCAAAATATTTTATGAGTTGACACAATCCTGCTATCACCGTTTCTTCAGGGGTCAATACTCATTGATCTGGTTTCTTGATACCAACTTTTACTCTGGGACTTTGCATAAAATAAATGTTAAATTATGATGTTTCATCATGTATCATGCCTACTTGGCTGGGGGGGAGGAGGAGGAGGAGGAGGAGGAGGAGGAGGAGGAGGAGGAGGAGGAGGAGGAAGGGGGGAGAGGGAGAAGGAGAGGAGGCTGCTTGGCGGGGAGGAGGAGGAGAAGAGGGAAAATTAAGAGGAGGAGAAAGAAGGAGGAGGAGAAAGAAGGAGGAGGAGAAAGAAGGAGGAGGAAGAGGAAGAAGAGGAAGAAGTAGTACTACTACTAGTAGTAGTAGTAGTAGTAACCTTCTTGGCTGGGTGGAGGAGGTGGAGGGAGAGGGGAAGCTTCCTTCTCTTTAAAGGTCTTGATGTTTTCTAGATGTTTGAAGTGGAAAGATCTTTACAACTTGGAATTTTACAAGGTGGCCTATGGAAGAACTTCTCTAGTTAAAAACACATTAGCAGATAAAATGGATGATATTAGGATTATTAAATTCGAGCTGCCAACATCCAGAACATGAATGTAAGGTAGTGAAAAGTTATGGGAAATGATGAACACCATCTACTGATCATCCAGAAGTTTGCAGCCAACATGGGGAAACCACAGGAGTATTGTCCATTACTGGAAATAAAAGTGATAGCAGAAGCTTTTGGGATCATGGCTTTCTTAAATTTTCATCTGAGAGAAAGGAACTTATTGGGAGATGGTTCCCAGAACCACACAGGACCAACTGGGATGGCCAGACTCTAGAATCGGAGTCATAGAAGAACTAGAGTCCACCTTTCCTGACCTATAGGACCTCCTTGGATGCTGAAATTTCACCACCAAGCTGAGAAAAGCCTTTATCCTGCTGTGTTGACAAGTGAAAATTAGAGTGGTAAAAGCATGCCAGGTGGCTTAGGAGGATATATTGGACAGGATTATCTACTCAAGAGGAAATTATTGTTCCCGAGAAGACAAAATTCTGCTATTACACTTGACAAGCACTTGTGCTCAGTAAATCCTTAAAATCATTTATCTGAGATCAGTAACATCATCTGGTTGATCTTTAGAGATTATGAGTTTCAAAAATTCAGATGATCCTTAGATGTGCCAACAAAGTGCTAGAGGTTTCTATCTCTCTTTGGTACCCAGCTGTGGTCATCCTGATGTTTTTTGTCCCCTATTTCTGTCCTTATAAGATTTTGACCACATGGAGTTTTTTGGGGATCTCTCAGTGGTGCCTACACAGGGTGAGGTGGTATAATGCAGGGGTCGCCAACCTTTTGGACCTCAGGGATCACCAAATTCATAATTTTAAAACCCGCAGACCACTAATATGAATTTCGACTGATGGTGGCTTGCTGATGTTGGTGAGGGGAGGGAGAGAAAGATCTGATCTAACTCGGAGGGCTAGTAGTGATGTTCTCTGTCTCTGTCTCTCTGTCTCTCTCTCTCTCTCTCTCTCTCTCTCTCTCTCTCTCACACACACACACACACACACAGAGAGAGAGAGAGAGAGAGAGAGAGAGAGAGAGAGAGAGAGAGAGAAGTCCCTGCGCAACCTCATGTTCCTGTGCAGCCTGGATTAATTGCTTTGGGGTTGCTATGGAGGTGCCATTTCTCTGCGAACCGCCATTTTTTTTTCACGGACCACCAGTTGGCAACCACTGATAAAATGGACTACAACAAAGTGTCAATTTCCCAGGAAGGAAATAACACATGCCAAAGTGTGTGTGTATGTGTGTGTGTGTGTGAGTGTGTGACAAGAGGCAGAACAGCCCGGAACTAAATTGGAAGCAGAGGAAAAAAATTAGGATAGCCATTCCCTAGAATCTCCCAAGGTATATCAATTAGGTTATGCATTTAGTCTGGCAAGATTCTGTCTACTGGATATAAGCCAATAAAGAATTGAACTTCAGCTGGATTGTTATATGTCGTTCTTGGGCTGGGTCTGACATCTCTGAGCTTGGTTGCTTTCTTAAACATGTTTCATTACCCAACTTAGTAACATCATCAGTGATAGTGAAGATCTCAAAGCTTGTTTACTTAGATTTGTCAAAGCAATCTTACTCTAAACTTGAACTGCCCAATAACACCATGTGGCTGCTTGCAAACCATGCTACCAAGTAAATATGAGCCACTTTTTGGAGAGGAAAATATAGGCAACTGTAAGAGCAGAGCTGGAGGTGGAATTAAGTGCACCATCAGCTTAGAGTCATTAAGTTATCACAAACTGCCCAACTCCAACCCCTCCTGAATTCTGTTTGACCCTTATCTGTTGCCAATTTAGCAATGAACTTTAATTGACTAGGTTCTTGTGTATAAGCTGGAATAAGTCTTCTATGCTTCAACCTTGTGAATGGTCCTCATTCTTTGCAACTGACAGCGACAGAAATACAATATTGACAGGTTTATTCCATTTTTTTTTACTTCTTCAGGGGGTTCTGAAGAACTCCACATTCAATTAATTACTGAATGAAATGCTTTACGATTACAAAGTAAATGTAACATCCACTCTTGTGTTATTGGATATTGCTAACTGGCACCCTGGCCTGACTTAGATTTGTTTGAATTGCTATTTGGTTAGCTTAACCTAGCGATCAACATATGTATATACATGCCCATCATGCTGTTTCCTTGTAGGGTAAGTGATGCTACAGAAGAGGAATAAGAGATTCAGTACTACCATAAATCAAGAAAGGAAAGAAGGAAAAGAAGATAACGATTAGATAATTGATGGAAAGAGAGAGAAAAATGACAAACACTATAGATAGATGATAGAACATAGAAGACAGATAGATAGACAGACAGATGATAGATAGATCAATAGAAAGATAGATAGATGATTGATACACATGGTTGGGGTAGGGGAGAAAGAGACAAAGAGACAGAGAGAGAGAGAGACAGAGAGAGAGAGACAGAGAGAGACAGACAGAGAGAGAGAGACAGACAGACAGAGACAGAGAGACAGAGACAGAGAGAGACAGAGACACAGAGAGTTAGAGAGAGATAGCTAGTCAGCTATATAGAGGTATAAGTGGTCCTTGCTTAATGATTGGTCATTCAATGACCATTTGAAGTTAGAATGGACATCCCAAAATCTACTTATGACTCATCCTCAAAGATACGATCTTCTCTCTTGCCGCTTGTGGACACATAACATATTTTAAGGCAGCACATTCCGTTCTCACGCTTGAATGGGGAAACTGAGTCACCTCACTAGCGTGAAATGATGGAACTGCCTTGCTTGCATTGTCACTAGATTGCTCTATTTGTACACAGTCCATCTTTCAGCTTACAGCTTCAAACCTACTGCGGACATATCATTACAACGGCATGTATTCTATAATTAATTTCCTCCTTGAGCTTCGAGCTACTTTTCTCGCACCTAGTATCTCTCTCTCTTTCTTTCTGTCTCGCTTCTGGCTTCTTTTTCTACAAGTTGCTTTAGGAACACACAAGTGATGTCTTTTTTTTTTAAAAAAAAGGGGTTAAGCTTCCGTTGTTTATTCCAAACCAGCTGCCTGTCATTTTTATTTTTTTTGTCTTATTTTTTTAATGGCTCCACAACAGAGTTATGTATTATTCAATCAATACCTTGGGGCCAACTCTGTGATGATTACAATAAAAAAAAAAAAGGATCTCATTTTTGCTGTACTTTGGAGAAAGGTTTTCATTATTGCATGTCACTCCGTTACAAGGTTTTATGGGACTGTACACCCCACGGGACCTTTTAAAATGTAGGGTGTGTGGTTTTTTTTAACAATGATTAAATTCCGAGATAAAAGGAAGCATTAAAATAAAGCATGGAGTTCATTTCCTTTTGTCTTTGATGGATACAAAAGGGAGAGTGGAAAGGGGTGGGAGAATTGGAAATCTCACCATACCTTTGCAAATGAATACATTGCAGGAAAACCAGCCACTTCTCCTTTCTTTAGGAGCAATGATGGATTACCGACCAGAATAGAGCTGCATGGGACCTTGAAGGTCTCCTAGTCCAACCCCCTATTCAAGCAGGAGACCCTATATCATTTCAGACAAATGGCTGACCCGTCTCTTCTTAAAAACCTCCACTGATGAAGGACCCACACCTTCTAAAAGCAATTGGTTAATTGCCCTCAGTGTTAGGAAGTTTCTGTTCAATTCCAGGTTGTTTCTCTCCTTGATTAGTTTCCATCCATTGTTTCTTGTCCTGCCTTCTGCTACTTTGGAAAATAAATTGACCCCCCTTCTCTTTGTGGCAGCCTTTCAAATACTGGAATTCTTTCATGTTCCCTTTAGTCCTTCTTTTCTCTAGACTGGCCAAACTCAATTCCTGCAACCATTCTTTGTATGTTTTATTCACCAGGCCTTTAATCACCTTAGTTGCTCTTCTTTGCACTTTTTCCAAAGTCTCAACATCTTTTCTCTAAGGTGGTTACCAAAAGTGGGTGCAGTATTCAAGTGTGGCCTTACTAAGGCTTTATAAAGCAGTTCCGATATTTGATGGGATTTTGATTCTATGCCTCTGTTTATACAAGATCCGTGCTCTTCTCCAACAGCAATCAGCGCCCAGATCAGCATAGATCAACTCCAAAATTAACATCAGACCAACAGTCAAGTAAACAATACCCAAATCAAGAAACTGACAGAGGAGCCAAGGGTATACAGCCCAACCAAAGGATTTCTAAGATCGCCTACATCCACACTGACAGGGCAACACATTAGAATATAAACTGGGAGCAAACCACACTCCTTACTAGCACTGATGATGTTACCTAGTTAGGGAATGAAATGTCTCCAAGAAAACAAGTAACCTCAGAGAGCACCGAGGATCCCTCAATAATGAGATGCCATTTGATTCATCTGCAACTAAGGCAAAATATCTATTTTCCATCTTTTGTCAATAAAATGCAAAAATCATTTGCTGTCCTTGTGTTCTTCTCTCTCCTTCTTCCTCTAGTAGGGACTGGTGTAGTCATGAAGGTGCTGTCTTAGAAACAAGAAGATAGTGACTTCTAGTCAGGCAGGAAAGCTGACTGGATGACTTTGGGCCAATCACTAGGAGACTGAGAGTTCTAGTTCACCTTAGGCACAAAAACCAGCTTAATGATTTTTGACCAATCACCAGGAAACTGTGACTTTTAGTTCCACCTTAGCTATGGAAATTGGCTTGGTGATTTGGGGCCAATCACTAGAAGACTGAGAGTTCTAGTCCCACCTTAGACACAAAAATCATCTGGTTGACATTTGGCCAATCACCAGGAGACGGTGAGTTCTAGTCTCACCTTAGGCATGAACATTGGTTGGGTGACTTTTGGCCAATCAACGGGGGATGGTGAATTTTAGTCTCTCCTTAGACATGAAAGCCAGCTGGATGACTTTGTGCCAGTCACTCTCTTTAAGCCTAACCAACTTCACAGGGTTGTTGTTGCATGGTGGAAGAAGGAGCACTAGGCATGTTCTGTATCTTAAATAATTATAAAGCCAGAAAAGCGGGTTAAAATATTTTATGAAAAAAATAACATTTAAAAATATAGAAAGCACAATGACCTCATATGCTTCATGCTCTCATTGTGCTAATGTCTTAAATGTTGTGCAATAATATCCCAAGACAATCAATATCACATGTGCACACACAGAAAAGGTTGAAATTATTTCATTTATTTATCAAATTTAGATGCTGTCTGCCTCGTTCTCAGAGCGACTCAGAACGGTATACAACTAAAAACCAGAAAGCATAAAAAACATTTTGAAAAACCACATTATCCATAGTTTGACCATTGTATAACACAACTGGCTTTTCATTTTTTTGGTGAAACCAAAGCATTATGAGTACTTCCAAAGGGAGATTCCAGGCAAAAAAAAAAAATCAAGCAATAATAATCTGGATTCATTTCCAGATCATATTATTAGAACTGGATTTTAAAACTTGAATGGAACTAGCTTAGTCATGACTTAGCTAGAGATTTAGTCATGTCCCCTTTGTGTTTTTATCCCTCCTAATTTATATTACAAAGGCAAATACCATTCATTTGTCAATATTGCAATCTGCCTCGTATCTAATTAAGAGTCATCACACATGTACAAGAGGTAAGAGTTGATGAAAAGGCTAATCTTCACAGCTAATTTGTCAAAAAAGAGATAAATGTGAATTTCTGCTCCAGTTTTACAAAGCTTTAGTAAGACCACATTTGGAATATTACATCCATATTCACCACAATATTAAAAAAAAAATAGGTTGAGACTCTACAAAGAGCGCAGAGAAGAACAACAAGAATGATTAGTGGGCTGGAGGCTAAACCATAAGAAAAATGGTTACAACGCAGGGGTGGAATTCAAAACTTCTAGCAACTGGTTCGCTGCCCGGTTGCTGGGTGGGCATTGCCTACCGGAATGTCAGGGAGGGCCTTCTCATGTTTCCCAGAGTCAGAAGGCTTCCCTCGGGCCTCCTCTGGGATCCAGAGGCCCTCTGAAAGCCGGAAACAGGCCCGTTTCCAGACTTCCAGAAGGCCCATTTTTCGCTCTTCCAGAACCTCCGTGAAGACCCACTTACCTACATCCAAAACAGGCTGCCTGGAGACGCCTAATAGGGGCGGGCTGGAGAGGGCCAGCCAGTCAGTTCAACTACCGGTTCAGCAACCCAGATGTAAATTTAACATCTGGTTCTCTCGAACCGGTCTGAACCAGCTGAATCCCACCCCTAGTTACAAGAATTGGGTACGTCTAGTCTAATGAAAAGAAGGACTAGAGGAGACATGATAGTTGTCAGAGGTTCGTCCGAGATTGAGGGGGTGAACGATAAGGTATCAACTCACTCCTGTAGCTTTAGTGAAGTTTTTTTTCATCTTCCACACCACAACAACAGGTAACAGTGATCAAATTATGTTTAAAGTCAGCTCTGGGTTGCAACGAAACCCAGAGCTGTATTTATACTTGTTATACTTTGGATAACAATATAATTACTATAACTACCTTCCATCTGGCTTCACTGCCTAACATCCGTCATCCTTAAATTAAAGACACATAGTAACTGCACCTTTCCCCTGCTTTAAGAGCCCATGTACCCTCATTTATTTCTTATCATTATTACAACATCACCCCTTTGACATCCAGCCATGAATCATTATTATTACACCACTCCTTGTCGGGAAGCCATTGTTAGTTATTTGACGAATATTCATTATAGCGTCCACGTGGCAATGCTAGGTAAGTGAAAGAATATGGTTGTATCACATCCTGGCTGTCTCGGCTCCAATCCGTTCTTTATTGGAGTCATGACAGGGCGACCCACTTTACCGAGATTCTGCCTAGAATACAAGAATACATTAGACAAAAGGGATAATGGTGTATAGAGGTTATACATCGGCCCCTGGTGTATCGGGATGTCGGCTGTGGAATTTTTTCCTCAATCTATCTGCACACATATCCGACTCATTCACCCAGGATGCCTCTGATTACGGATATCCTTTCCATCATAATATTCAAGGTAGTGTGGAAGCAGTACTCAAGGACATTAGCGGACCTCGCCCGAGCGCGAGACAAACGCTGAAGAAAAAGAAGAAGAAGAAGAAGAATAGTATGTCTTCGTATTCTAAAATCTAGTATTCTACCTATTTCAAATTGTTCTGGTTCTCTATGTACTGGTTTCATAGGTATCTCGTCATTTCTAGGGATACTTGTTTTAAGTAAACTTATATGAAAAATGGGATGAATCCACCCTAGCCATGATGGTAATTTGAGTTTAACTGTCATGGGGTTAATTATTCTTACTATATCAATTTTTTTGGATGGTAATTTGAGTTTCACTGTCACGGGGTTAATTATTCTTACTATATCAAATTTTTTGGATCCAGTTTTTGTCTATTCAATTTTAATTTGATATATTTGGTAGAAAGATACACTTTATCTCCCACCTGGAAGGGTTTAATATCCTTCCGTTTTTTGTTTGTTTGAAATTTATATTCTCTGGATCATGGCATTTGCTGTTTCTGTGGCTCTGTTTGTACTCGGGTGGTATGCCGAGCTGAGTCCCTGAGAAGACCCCATCAAAGTGAGAAACGTCCTCCAAAATTGCGCCGTGAACTGCACCCCCCTGTTGGATATTATTCTTCTGGGTGCCCCGTGTAATCTATAACTTGTGTTACAAACATATGTGCCAATCATTCCGCTAATGGTAGGCCTTTACAGGGGACAAAATGTGCCTGTTTTGAAAATAAGTCAATAATGGTCCATATTACCACATATCCCTTGCTGTTTGGCAATTCAGCAATAAAATGTATGGCTATATCTTGCCATGGACGTGTTGGCTCTGATACTGTCTGCAATAGTCCCATTGGTTTGCCTACTCTAGGCTTAGATGTTGTGCAGACATGGCATGTCTTTAAATACTGTTCTGCATCAACCCTCATTTTGGGCCACCAAAACTGATGGCGGGTTCAATGTAATGTCTTTAAAAATCCGAAATGTCCTGCCTGTTTTACATCATGACAATTTGTAAGTATTTTGTCTTTACAGTACTGCACTCTAACCATGCACATACACTTTATTCCCTCTCCAAGCTATACCATCTGTAAATGAACACAAATGGGAATTTTTTTTCAGCCAAGCATCTTGTGTAGTAGCTTTTTGTATTGTGTCATAGGTTGTTTCCTTTAAACGAGTCAATTGACCAACATTTTTAGATGAGTTATCAACAATTAGGAGTTGAATAATAATATCTCATGTTGATTGATACTGGGGCAACTGGGACAAGGCATCTGCCATGAAATTTTGTCCTTTTGGTGCATACTTTAATTTGAAATTAAATCAATTAAAGTACAGAGCCCACCTGACCTGCTTAGGAGACAATCGTCTTGGTTTTTGTAATGCTTCCAAATTTTGGTGATCCATCCTTAGGTCTTACTCTCACTTGATAATATGCCTCACACAAGTCTAATTTACTAAAGAAATGTCCAGTTGGTAAGGTAGCCAACAATTCACTGATTAAAGGTAACGGGTACAGGTTATTGATGCAGAACACGTTGAGTCCTCTAAAATCAACACACAAACGTAGTCCACCATCTTTTTTTTTCTTTTCTCGGAATCGTACAGGGGCAGCTATTTGTGATGATCTGGCTTTAATAAATCCCCGAGCTAAATTCTTGTCCAGAAACTTCCACATTTCTGTCATTTCTTTCAGTGTCATTGCATACATTTGGGGTTTTGGCAATTTTGCCCCTGAAATCAGTTTGATAGCACAATCCGTTGGGCAATGTGGTGGTAGAATCTCACACTTTTTCTCACTAAATACTTCTACCAAATCCTGATAAACTGATGGAAAAGAGGAACCACTATTGTTCATCTAGTAAACTAATGGGCTCCACCCTTAAAGTCTGCTGTTGTACGTCTGGTTCTTGTTGTGGCGGTTCTGGTCCTATAGTAAGTCTCAGCCGTCTAAAACCACCTTCCCACCAAATGGTGGGTTTCCAACAATCCAACCATACTAAACCTAAAATAACTGCCTCTCGCATTTCCGATACCACAATGAACCTTAATCATTCCCAATGGATTCCAATTTCTAATCGAATAGGAATGGTCATCAACAGAGCCGGCACTCCCCCGAACAATGACCCATCAACCTGCTCGAACTTCATGGGGGTAGGAAGGGGTTCTAATGGTACATGCAGTTCATCTACCACCTGTTGACTAATCAGACATCTGGTACATCCGGTATCTATCAATGCCCTAATCCCTACATTATTTAATACTATGGGTATTATAAATGGTCTAACAGGAGAGCTTACCATGGTGTCTTCTTGGCTGTCGTCACCGCTATCATACAGTCCCAACACAACTCTCGGCTGCCGCAGTTCACTGTATTGCTTCATCTCCCATGTGGCTGGAGCTACGGATGGTTCTTGTTGTGTGACACCCTGTGATTTTTCATGACTACTAACACCCCTGCCACTATATCCAATTTGTGAAACATTTCTGGAAGGACCCCTTGCTGTTTGCTTCATACATCCTGTATCTATCATGAGGCAATCAAACGCCCTATGTCCTAATAGGTTACAACGAAAACACCATAGGTTTAAATGACCCCTGTTATTGTTGGTCATAATTCCTTGTACACCCCTTCCTATTCCCACATCAGTTCTAACTGGACCAGTCCTTCGGATTTCTCTCTAAACTCCTTTAACCCTATGTCTAGTTCAACAACAGTTTTATACCAATCTGTTATTCACTGGGGCACACCCCTGTAGAGACAAGCCTGTCATAATCCTCTATCTAAACTGGCCCTGAATTCCCTAATCAGTAGACGTTCTGGCCAAGTTCTCAGTTTCCCAGCCAATCGTCTGAACTCCCTGACGTATTCAATAGCTGGTCTTCTATTCCGTTTTAATGTCATTATTGCTTCCTCAGTCTGGTGTACTCTAGACTTGTCCTTGAATTGATTACGAAGCAAATCCAAGAATAACCCTACATCAATCAATTCTCTAGTATGGGCACTATGCAATTCTGCCACCCAATCTGCTGCGTCTCCAGTTAACATCCCAGTAATTGCTACTATCATTGACCATGTTGCATATAATTCCAAATGATTTACTACTTGGCTGAGAAATAAAGCTATACGATCAGGATTTCCATCAAAAGAAGTTTGCAGTGGGGGTGGACCCCCCATACCATGTGCTGTTCCCAGCGGTCAGTCCTTCTGGGGAATCTCCAAGTCTCTTCTTGTGGTTCACATCGAGATAAGGACGCTGAATGTTCACCTCTAGACGTCATGTGTGTGGCTCCTCTTCTTCTGGGCTCTGAACCTCCCACCACCTCTGCAAGCGAGGAATCAAACCCGTCTGAAAAGTCATGTGTTATTCTTCTATGGGTATGGTCTCTTTCATCCTGGGGCAGAGAACTAAAGAAAGAAGTGTTCTCCATGCTGCTTCCTCAATAATGTTTGGTATCACGGCTGTTGATACTCAATTCCCCATATTTTACACGGAGAAGTTCAAGAGTACTAGCTCCAAGTCTAGATGGGGGTGTGCGCCATTCATCTCCCTCACCTATTCTCCTTTCTCTCCACTTCTCAAAGGTGTCAAAGTGTCCAGGAACCTGGGTAGGAGGCTTACTCCGAAGAAGCCCCATGTCCTCTGTTAAGTCAAACCCAATCCTCCTTCCTGGTCGTGTCTTTGGTCGCACCACCTGTTGCAAACTGTCATCGGTTCCTCTGTCCAAACCTCCCATTCCTTCACCGGGTGGAATATTACCCGCAACAACACTAGTGCCATCCGCTCCCAGCTGGCTCTCCCCATCTTTACCTTCAGCTGTAGTTCATTACTCCTAGGATTCTAAAGCAATGGAAGTCTCTGGAAGGAGTAGACTTTGTGAACGGAGAGTGCTGACTTTCTCTGTCAGCTGTTCGTCCGAGATTGAGGGGGTGAAAGATAAGGTATCAACTCACTCCTGTAGCTTTAGTGAAGTTTTTTATTCGTCTTCCACACCACAAAAACAGGTAACAGCGATCAAATTATGTTTAAAGTCAGCTCTGGATTGCAACGAAACCCAGAGCTGTATTTATACTTGTTATACTTTGGATAACAATATAATTACTATAACCACTTTCCATCTGGCTTCACTGCCTAAATCCGTCATCCTTAAATTAAAGAAAAATAGTAACTGCACCTTTCCCCTGCTCTACGAGCCCATGTACCCTCATTTATTTCTTATCATTATTACAACATCACCCCTTTGACATCCAGCCATGAATCATTATTATTACACCACTCCTTGTCGGGAAGCCAATGTTAGTTATTTGATGAATATTCATTATAGAGTTCACGTGGCAACACTAGGTAAGTGAAAGAATATGGTCGTATCACATCCTGGCTGTCTCGGTTCCAGTCTGTTCTTTATTGGAGTGGTGACAATAGCAGTATTCCAATATTTGAGGGGCTCCTACAAAGATGGGGGGGGGGGGGTGTCAACTTATTTTCCAAAGCACCAGAAGGCAAGATGGATGGACACTAACCAAGGAGGGAAGCAACCTAGAACAAAGGAGAAATTTCCTAATGGTGAAAACAATCAACCAATAGAACGATTTGCCTTCAGAAAAGTGGTGTGTGCTCCATCCCTGGAGGCTTTCAAGAAGAAACTGGACAACCATTTGTCTGAAATGGTATAGGGTCTCCTGCTTGAGCAGGGGGTTGGACTAGAAGACCTCCAAAGTCCCTTCCAACTCTTAATATTTTTGTTCTGTGTTCTAGAAATTCTGCAGTCCCATAAGCAAATTCTCTAGCACTCTTTGTTTAAAGCAAAAGTCAACAACCCACAACCCCCAGGTCCTTCTTACAGCTACAAGTTTTCCTCCTCCTCCTCCTCCTCCTCCTCCTCCTCCTCCTCCTCCTCCTCCTCCTCCTCCTCCTCCTCCTCCTCCTCCTCATGTCTTTCCCACTCTTCCGCCTCTTTGCCCCCCTTCCCCTTTCTCCTCTTCCTACTCCTCCTCTCGTCCTCCTTTTTTCTCTTTTTCCCACCCTACCCTTCCCTTCCCTCATCCTCCTCTTCTACTCCTTAAACTGCTTCTCATTTTTTTAAAAAAACTAAAATGTTTTGATAAGACTACCATTGCCCAACAAAGATAAATTTGTTACAATCCTGAGATCACATTAAACATAATACAGGGAAAGAATCTTGCAAAAGGCATGTCTCTGCTATTTTGCCTGAGGCTCCAACAATGCGTAGAGTTCTTACAGAGGCTTTATTGAGCTGCCCTCCAGTGAATTATGCTACTGATCAGGATTTTATGATTTTCAAATTCATTATGGGTCTTTTTATATGTTAGTATATTGGTTTTCAACTTGTTTTGTATTGTTTTTATTTCCTGTGACCATCCCAGACCTGCTTAGATGATATGGGCTGTATCATATACAAATTGAAAAAAATAATAATAAAAACAACAATGTTGTACAGACATCTACTTTCCAATTTCTGAAAGCTTTCTTTTCTTGAAAAATGAGCTTTTGCTTTTCTCTTATTTATAGAGTATTGCTTTTTTGTTGTTGTTGTTCAAATTTCTCTTGGTGGTGTTTTTGGGGCTTCCTTTGTCTCCAGATAGGTTGGCATGATGGCTCAGCAGTTAAGATGCTGGGCTTGTTGACTGGAAAGCTGGCATCCCAGGTTTGAAACCTGAGCGCCACACGATGGGGTGAGTTCCCGTCCTTGCCTCAACTCCTTCCAACTTAGCTCTTTGAAAGCATGAAAATGTGAGTAGATAAATAGGTACCAATTTGGTGGGGAGGAAACCATGCTCCATGACCTCATGCTAGCCACATGACCACATAAATGTTTTTAGGCAGCACTGGCTCAATGCAGAGGTGGTATTCAGCCAGTCCTGACAGGTTCTGGAGAACCAGTAGCAGAAAATTTGAGTAGTTTGGAGAACCAGTAAATACCGCCTTTGGTTGGCCCCATCGCCATCTATGTGCTGCCTCCCAAGTCCCAGCTAATCAGCTGGGTCTTCTTTTGTTGCCCTGCATAGGAGAACAGAGCTGGAAAGCAGGTTAGTGGGGTGGGGTTTTGCAGTATCCTTCCCCTGCCATGCCCACCAAACCACGCCCACAGAACCGGTAGTAAAAGAAAATTGAATACCACCACTGGCTCAATGGCTTTGAAACAGAGATGAGTGTCAGCAATATCTCTAGAGGTTGTCAGCGCCTAGCATAGCAACAACTACTGTAGTAAAATCCATAGGGATTCCTTTTTTGCTTTTTTGCCTCTAGGTATGGCAAGGACAGTAAGGTAATCTCTGTTTAGAACAAATAATAACAAAGTTGAAAGGGATCTTGGAGATCTTCTAGGTCAATCCCTTGCTCAAGCAAGAGACCCTATACCATTCCACAGGAGACCCTATGCCATTTCACTGTTCTCTGTTCCATCTCTTTCTTCTTCTTCTTCTTCTTCTTCTTCTTCTTCTTCTTCTTCTTCTT
>NW_020769372.1:3922396-3933938 GCF_900518735.1 Pseudonaja textilis | reverse complement strand
TTCTTTTCTTCTTTCCCTCCCCTTCTTTCCTTCCTTCCTTTTCTTCTGTCCCTCCACTTCCTGCCTTCCTTCCTTTTCTTCACCTCTGTTTCTTCTTTCTTCTTTTCTTCTTTCCCTCCACTTCCTTCCTTTTCTTTATTTACCTGTTTCCTCCCTTTTTTCTTTTCTTCTTTCCCTCCACTTCCTTCCTATCTTCCTTTTCTTCTTTCCCTCCATTTCCTCCCTTTCTTCTTCTTTTCTTTCCCTCTTTTTCCTCCCTCCCTTCCTTCTCTCCCTCCTTCCTTGCAATTTTTTTAAAGTGGGGAAACAGCCATTCTCTCTTCGACTCCAAGTTTTCCAGTGTTGCAAAACAGGGCGTGGTAGAACAAGCTGCTATATTTTCCCCCAAAAAAAGTCTCCGTAGACTTTTTAACATGCTTCTACATTCCCCCCACCAAAACTCGTGTTTCAATTTTTCCTCCCCCATCACTGGATGCCTATGGAAACAATCCCCAGAAAGGTGATCCTAACACTTCTAATTCTTGCCCTAATGTGATTTAGCTGGAATTTCTGTAAAAACAGCCGTGTTTTCTCCACGGAGTTTTTCTTGGGCTAAATGTTCTATCTAGACTAGAGGCAAACCACGAACTCCCATCAATTTCTCTCTGCCCGAATATCAGAAAGTAGAAGCTCTTCTGTATCTTATTTAGTGCATTTTTTTTTTATTCCTCCGAACTTTGTTGCATTTGAAATGCCTCAACAGTTACAAGACCAAGGCAGCTGTTGCCCATTACGAACGCCCCATAAATAAGCATGCAATATACCTGTCAGTCATGCTGGATGAAAAATACGGCACACACCTCAATAAAAAAGACTGCAGGTTGGTATACTTTTCCCGAGATAAGGGAGACAGCTGATGTTTTAGTGTGTTTCCACAGCCAGCAAGCAATACGTTTCGTTCTTGCATCTCCAGACAGTTTGTTATCCGTTGGGCTAACCATAAAAAAAAAAAAAAAGTATCAATCAATCATCTGCAAGGAGAAAAGAACAAGGTTTTAAATTAACTCAGTATGATTTGGCAAACGTAAGGAGGAGACCTCCTTTAATTCAAGGAGTGCCTCCCCATTTACATGCTTCCTAAGAGGTTTTCCTCTTCGTTCCTTCAGGGAATAGATAAGAGTTAAACTTGGTAGAATCAAGATCACGGAAAGTGTTATGGCGGCTAAAAAGACCATGTTACTTGTTGTTAGCCTCAAAGTCACGTCCAACGTATCGTGACCCCATGGACAACATTCCTCCAGGCCTTCCTGTCCTCTACCATCTTCTGGAGTCCATTTAAGGTCAGTGACTCCTTCCAGCCCCCTCCTTCTCTGCCATCCCCTTCTTCTTCTTTCGCCCTCAACCGTTCCCAGCATTAGGCTCTTCTCCAGCGAGTTCTTCCTTCTCATTAGGTGGCCAAAATCTTTGAGTTTCATCTCCAATATCTGGCCTTCTAAAGAGCAGTCAGGGCTGATCTCCTCTAGGACTGACCAGTTGGATCGCCTTGACGTCCAAGGGACTCGCGGGAGTCTTCTCCAGCACAATAGTTCAAAGGCTTCCCTTCTTTGATGCTCAGCCTTCCTTATTGTCCAACTTTCACAGCCATGCATTGCAACTGTATGTTAGTACCACTTGATAATGCCTTGGTAGTACCAATTCTGCATCCAGTTTTGCTTGCTACATTATTTAAAAAAAAATATGTTGAGACTCTGGAAAGAGTGCAGACAAGAGCAATGAAGATGATTAGCAGGCTAGAGGGTAAAACATATGAAGAGTGGTTGCTGGAATTGAGTAAGTCTAGTCTAGTGAAAAGAAGGAGTAGGGATGACATGATAACCATCTTCCAATATCTCAGGGGCTGCCACAAAGAAGAGGGAGTCAAGCTATTCTCCAAAGCACCCGAAGAAAGGACAAGAAGCAACCAATCAAGGAGAGAAGCAACTGTGGAGAAATTTCCTGACAGTGAGAACAACTCATCAGTGGAACAACTTGCCTCCAGAAGTTATGAATGCTCCAACACTGGAAGTGTTTAAGAAGAGATTGGACAACCATTTGTCTGAAATGATACAGGGTGTCCTTCTTGGTTTGGACGAGAAGACCTCCAAGGTTCCTTCCAACTCTGCTATCCTATTATTCTGAATTCAATTAATATGTAACCAGTGGTTTATCTCTTAACTGGGGGGTTTGCTTCGGGGTCAGCTAATGTATAGCATTACATATTCCTATTTCATTGCAACTCCTTCCATGTGCCTTCCACGTGGACTGACCAACTGTAGGAATGCCGGTTTGATCTAATGGTTAAGACACCAGACTACAAACCAGGAGACAGTAAGTTCTAGTTCAGCCTTAAGCATGAAAGCCAGCTAGGTGATTTTGAGCCAAATACCAGTAGACAGTGAGTTTTAGGCTTGCCTTAGACATGATATCTGATTGGATGACTTTGGATCAATTACCAGGAGACTGTGAGTTCTAATCCCACCTTAGACATGAAGGTCAACTGGGTGAGTTTGGAACCAATCACCAGGAGACTGTGAGTTTTAGACCTGCCTTAGACACTAAAGCCAAGTGGAAGGTTTTGGATCAGTCACCAAGATACTGTGAGGTCTATTCCCACCTTAGGAATGAAAGCCAGCTAGGTGACTTTGGATCAGGCACCAGCACACCGAGTTCTTGTTCCACCTGCATCCAGTTTTGGTTGCCATGAAGTAAAAACGATGTTGAGACTCTAGAAACAATGCAGAGAAGAGCAACAAAGATGATTAGGGGACTGGAGGCTGAAACATATGAAAAACGGTTGCTGGAATTGGGTATATTTAGTTTAAAGAAAAGAAGGACAAGGGTAGGATTCTACAGGTTTGCACCTATTTGCTAAAACCGGTTGTTAACATTCAAAGCAGTTCGGAGAACCAGTTGTTTGAAGAAATTACTGGCCTAATCCTGTAAGGAAGGCAGGAAGGAAACATTCTGGTGTTGCTTACAGAAACTGCCTCTCCGTTAAGCCTTATTACATTCTTGGCAGGAGTAGACTTCCTTTTCTCAGGAACATCTCTGGAGCTTTTTTTCCTCCTTTGCTAGTAATTTGCTTGTGTGGTGTGACCATTCAAAGTTACAATGGCACTGAAAAAAGTGACTTATGACCCTTTTTCACACTTACGACTGTTGCAGCATCCCCACAGTCATGAGAGGCCAGGCAAGGAGATGCGTGCCTCGATGTGAGTGATATTGAGTTGGCCACACCCAACCAGTCACATGACCACCAAGCCACGCCCACCAACTAAGCCACACCCACAGAACTGGTTGTTAAAAACAAATTGAATCCCACCTCTGAAGAAGGGCTAGGGGTAGCATGATAGCAGTGTTCCAATATCTCAGGGGCTGCCCCAAAGAAGAGGGAGTCAAGCTATTCTCCAAAGCACCTGAGGGCAGAACATTAAGCAATGAGTGGAAACTAATCAAGGAGAGAAGCAACTTAGAGCTAAGGAGAAATTTCCTGACAGTGAAGACAATTAATCAGTGGAACAACTTGCCTCGAGAAGTTGTGAATGCTCCAACACTGGAAGTTTTTAAGAGGAGATTGAATAACCATTTGTCTGAAATGGTATAGGGTTTCCTGCCTAAGCAGGGGGTTGGACTAGAAGACCTTCAAGATCCCTTCCAACTCTTCTATTCTATTCTATTCTATTCTATTCTATTCTATTCTATTCTATTCTATTCTATTCTTAGGAATGAAAGCCAGCTGGATAACTTTGGGCCAGAAGAAGCTTTCAACCAAAACACTGAGTTGGGACATAACATGGATTTTTTCCCCCCCTCCTATGCGTGACATTTAAAGACTATTCCTTGCCAAATACGATTTGTATTTATTTTGACAGTTTCATTTAATTTGAGCAGTATTAAAGAAGGGCCAAAAGAAATCTGCTCACTGTAATCGTCAGCTATCTCTGATAGAGAGAATATCTGAGCTGCGATGAATCCCAGGGCACAGATAGTTCTGCAGGAGCACTTCATGCCTATAAAATATTTTCCCCCATCCCATCCATTTCATGTTTTCATTCTGACTTCAGGCTCGCTGGCAACCTGCAGGTCATTTTGATTTGGGCAGAAATATCAAAAAATGTGAACTCTTTGAAAGAGGAAGGTGAACTTTGGCATTTAAAAAACAACTAACCAAATATTTGTCAGTAGAAAGTCTTTTACAAACCAATCTACAGTTCCAATGAAGATGTGTTGCGTTAAACCCAGGGGTGGGATTCAATTTTTTTCACTACCAGTTCTTTGGGTGTGGTTTGGTGGGTGTGGCATGGCTTGGTGGGCGTGGCTTGGTGGGCGTGCCTTGGTGGGCATGGCAGGGGAAGGTTACTGCAAAATCCCAATTCCCTCCCCATTCCAGGGGATGGATACTGCAAAATCTCCATTCCCTCCCCATCCCACTAACCTGCTTTCCAGCTCCATTCTCCTGTGCAGGGGAACCAAAGAAGAGCCAGCCAATCAGCTGGGACCCAGGAGATAGAGAATAGATGGGAGTGGGGCCAATCAGAGGTGGGATTTGCCAGTTCTCTGAACTACTGAATATTTCCGCTACCGGTTCTCCAGAACTGGTCAGGACCGGCTGAATACCACCTCTGCAACTGGCTCATATTTATGACGGTTGCAGTGTCTTAGGATCTGTGATCACCTTTTGCAACCTTCTCACAAGCAAATGGAAACCAGGCTTAACAGCAGTAACTGTGAGAGGGATCTATCTATCGTAGGCTATCATAGATTTGAGAAAGATCCGGCATAGTCATACTCCGCTCAGGATCAAGGATGCAGCCCTAGAGGTGGTCAACAGTATTAAGTATCTGGGGGTACACATAACTAACTATCTGAACTGGTCTCTCCACACATCATCCTTAGTGGAGTTGTGCAAACCAGGGTCTGCATTTCCTGCGTTGGATGAGGGGAGCACATTTTTCTCTTTTTATAGAGCCACAATTGAGAGCACTTTAACAAACTGAATCGCTGTTTGGTTTGATGGCAGCAGCGCCTCAGATAGAAAGTCTCCACAGAGAGTGGTGAGGACAACCAAGAAGAGTATAGGAATGTTTCCTATTATTCAGGATGCTGCTTATAAGCTCCATATGCTTAGAGCTCGAAACATTGTTAGAAACCCCACACACTCATTTTATGGTCTGTTTCTGTTGCTCCCCTCTGGGAGGAGGTTTCGAAGTATTTCTAGCAGGACTACCAGATTCTCTAACAGCTTTGTTCTCTACACCAGTGGTCACCTCCCAATGGGCCGGGGACCACTGGTGGCCTGCAATAAAATTTTGATGGTCCACAGAGAAATGTCACCCCCAAAGCACTCCCTAAAGCAATTAATCCAGGCTGCGCAGGAACACAAGGCTGCACCACCCACATGGTCCGTGGGAACACAAGGCTTGTGTCTCTTTCATTGCAAACAACACAAGGTAGTGAGGGGAGGGGGGAAAGGGCAGAGGGGGGAAACTTCCCCCACTCACCCCATGCATCTGGCCTGGCCATTGGGCTGCTTCTTTCCACTTCTTGTTCTTCTGCTTTGGGCTGCATGCAAGGAAAGCAGCAAAAGTCTTTCTTTCTCTCCCCCAAACTCCACCAGAAATGAATCTTTGGGACCCTGCAAGGCCTCCTGCTCCAAGAGGCTGTTTCGGCGAAGGCTCATTTCTGGCAGAGTTTGGGGGAGAGAAAGAAAGAATTCTGCTGCTTCTGCTGCTTTCCTTGCATGAAGCCAAAAGTCTCTCTCTCTCTCTCCCCTAGAGAACGGAGCTGGAAACAGTATCCTGCAATCCCAAATACAGAATGACTGATCAGTAGGAAAACAGGTTGGGGAATTTTCCTGCAGACTTTTGGGGGGATTTTCCCAGGGTCTCTGGTCTGAGGGATTTAAAATTATGAGTTTGGTGGTCCCTGAGGTCCAAAAGGACTCCTGCCCTATGCCATCCATCGGATAAACTCGCAAGATTAGTTTTACTCACCATGTACATGTATATATCTGAATTAGACTGTATTATTCCTCTATGTCATAGAATATATGTGGGTATATACATAATACTGTATTTATCTTGTCGTGTTTATGTAGTGTATATTTGAGAACTGCATGCAACAAAATTTCATTTTAATGTAGGCCGATTAGTGTGCATTCAAAGTGACAATAAAGTTATTGTCTTCTATCCTATTCTACGTTTGAACTGAGAAGTGCTGATTTTATGAGAGTTTGCAAAAATATTTGCCTTCCCTCTAGTTGCTTGGCTATGATTCATTCTTCCTTGCAGGATGACAAATGAACCTGAAATGTGAAATTGCGTTAAGCTGACTAGTATGCACACAATCAAATGCCAAATCTGTGTATCCACTACAAAAGGCAAATAGCAAACATATCACAATCAAACCCTATTAAATGAAAACTTACACCTTACAATTTTTTTTTTCCCCAAGGAGCAAATTTAGGAATGGAAATTCAGTTGCCTGCTGGGAAAAAAAGGGTGTGTGTGTGAGTGGTCCACCAAATGGAGGAGAAACTTCCTGAAAAACCCAGATGGCTGCTGAAATAAAAACCCACAGTGGATTTGTCTGGATTCTACCCAGTTTTAATAGTTCTTTTGGTTTTACGTCCTGGTGATTGAAGAGCGCTCTTAAAGCGGTACGTACTTCAAATCGAAGAACATTGGAAAAAAAAAATCTCTAGAGGCTTTTGGCTCAATCAGTTGAACAGAAGCAAAAAGGAAAGACAAGTTTTTTTTTTTTAATGTTAGTTGCTTGTTCTTGTTTCCCTTCCTCATATACCTTCCACGCAACTGCATTTCGCCACACTGGGGGAAAAGTAAGACAAGATGTTTGCAGATACTAAAAAGGAAGCCGGCTTGATTAAAAGCAGTAAATAAACTTCAGCCAAAGGCCCTTCAGACAGAAATCTCTTCCTTCAGCCTCTGTTTAATTTTGTGGCTTTTGTTGGTGCAAAGGATGAGAGTAAGGATCACTCATTTTTAGAAGCTCACGAGAGAGAGAGAGAGAAAGAGGAAAAAAACAAACATGGGATGTAAAATCCATTCTTTATTTGAACCAATTAAAATTCCCAGCCTCTTTAATCAATACATTTTCAGCCACTCTCTTCACTGGGCGGTAGGCTTTTTATTCCACGTGGGAACAGTTCTTTATGACAAGGACAAAATATCAAGATGGTTTCGTGGGGGAGAGGATTTAAAACTGGCAAAAATTGAGTTTTATCTTCACCATTCCCTTTTTAAAAAAAATCATTTTGTTATTTTTTAAGGAAAATTAAAAGAGAAGCGCACACGCATGTATGGTAGAACTGAGCTGGGGTGAGGGCTTGCATGTCCACAGAGATGGCTCTGCGTTTCACCTCTACACCATTTCTGACAGATGTGAAGGACAAAATATCAAGATGGTTTCGTGCGGGAGAGAACTTAAAACTGGCAAAAATGGAGTTTTATTTTCACCAGGCCCCCTTTAAAAAAAAATCAATTTGTTATTTTTAAAGGAAAATTAAAAGAGAAACACTGTTTGATTTAAAAGTTACCATCAGAACATTGGTCGCCTTTTCCAAGCTGCTGTGGTGCTTATTTTCTAGACAGATGTTGGGGAGGAAAATTAAAAAAGAGATTGATGCAACAATAATGCTGTAGATTACAATAATCTAAATTTCTGGAGATCTTTTTGCAGCCTAAAAAAGGACCCATGGGAGAAAAAGGATGCCAGCAAACCAGCTTTCTAGCTATTTGAGATGTGCGCTAAAAAGAGAAAAGGACCAAAATTGGAGAGAGAAGTCCTGATTTGTTAACAAACAGAAATCTTATTAGCCAAATTAGATGGTTCAATATGCACTTGGAATTATAAGAATGCAAATATTAACAGATATTAACAGATTAGCAGAGTTGGAGGGGACCTTGTAGGTCATCTAGTCCAACCTCCCCCCACCCAAGCAGGAGACCCTGCACCATTTCTGACAGATGGCTGTCCAGTCTCTTCTTGGAAGTGTCCAGTGATAAAGTTCCCACAACTTCCGAAGGAAACTTCTGTTCCATGGGTTGATTGTTCTCACTATCAGAAAGTTTCTCCTTGTTTCCAGGATGAATCTCTCCTTGTTCAGTTTCCATCCATTATTCCTTGTCTGGCCTTCGGGTCCCATGGAAAATAGCTTGACCCCTTCCTTCTCTGTGGCAGCCCCTCAAGTATTGGAAGACTGCTATCATGTCTCCCTGGTCCTTCTCTTCACTAAACTAGCCAAGCCAAGCCCAGTTCCTGTAACTGTTCTTCATGTTTTAGCCTCCAGTCCTCTAATCATCTTGGTTGCTCTTCTCTGCACTCTTTCTAGAGTCTCAACCTCTTTTTTATAGTGTGGTGATCAATATGTGATGCAGTATTCTAGGAATCCCCCTGCTTAGGCGGGGGGTTGGACTAGATGACCTACAAGGTCCCTTCCAACTCTGATTATTTGTACCCATCTGAACAGGAAATAAGAAATAGATCTTATTTCACATCTTCTGAATTCCCTCTTCCCCCCTCCCCCCCCCCAAAAAAAATCATTCCAAACACATCTGTTAAAATTCAGGAGCAAAACCAGCCATCCCCAAAGTGGCAGATTTTCTAGACGTTCGCCTTCCTTCTTTCCTTTTCATTTTGTTCTTCTTTTATACTTCGAACACTGTAAGGTGCCTGAGGAAACTTTGCGTGGTCTCCAACCATAACTGGATCCAGTACTCTAGGTGTGGTTTTACTAAGGCTTTATAGAATGGTACTAGTACTTCACTTGTATCCCTCTGTTAATGCAACTTTAGGATTACATTAGCTTTTTCGGCTGCTGCCACCCTCTGTTAGCTCATTTTTAATTGGTGGTCCACTAAAACTCCAAGATCCCTCTCACAGTTACTGCTATTAAGTATGTCGTAAGGGTGCGATGGCTCAGTGGTTAAAGATGTTGAAGCTTCTCAGTTGCAGAGCTGACAGCCCAGGTTTGAGACCCAAGTGCACAATGATAGAGTGAGTTCCCGTTCCCAGCTGCAGCTCCTTCCCACCCAGCAGTTCGAAAGCAGGCAAAGGCGAGTAGATAAATAGGTACCTCTTCAGTGGGAAGGTCACAGCATTCCTTCAGCCTTTGATGGATAGCCATGCTGGCAACATGGCCACCGAAGAGTCTTCAGACAATGCTGGTTTCCTCAGCTAAGTAACAGAGACTGAGCAGCACCCTCTATAGAGTTGGACATGACTGGACAGGGGAATCTTTATTTTGTAAATAGATCATGGTATGACCAGATAATCATTGACTTAGAACCATGAATTTAGCGATGGTTCAAAGATACAATGGCACTCATCTTCTGAGAAGCAAAGCCAACCGGGAAGCCAGATTCACTGAACAACTGTATTACTAACTTAACAGCTGCAGTGATTCACTTAACAACTGTGTCAAGAAAGGCTGTAAAATGGGGCAAAACTCACTTACCATCCGTCTCGCTTAGCAATGGATATTTTAGGCTCAATTGTGGTTGTAAGTCAAGGAACACCTGTATTGAGTTTGGGGGTTTTGTGTCATTTTAATGGCTCTTTCGTTATTATTTTTAATAATTTTGTTTATATCTTGCTTGGACCACACCTTCCTCTGCTCTGTTCCCAAATGATATTTATTATGTTTCACATACTTTAGATATGAGATTCTTTACCTTGGTCCCTATCAGTAGATCAACGATAAGTTAGTTGGTTTACTTTATTGTCGTTGCACCGTGTACAACAAAATCAAACACCATCTTCAGTACACATCATGATCATGAAAATAAGCACAAACACACATCCTTCACACTCCACACATTGAATTGAAAACTCCAGCACCACACCAACACTGCACTATACAGTAGAATTCAATAGAGCTACCGCCCTGGGATGGAAGCTGTTTTTCAGCCTATTTTGTCCTTATTTTAATATTCTGTACCACCTGCCAGATGGTAATAGTTCAAAAAAAAAAAGGGGGGGGGATGCCCAGGATGAGATGGATCTAAAGGTTGTAAAATCTGGTCAGTCATGCGATGACTTGCTTTTTCCAACTATTGTGATTTACCACTGTAATGAGCAGTTTCCGTTACAGGTGCAAGTCAAAGAGTCCCTTTAAGTTTTGTGTTTTTCTAGAATGGGATTGACTTAAAGTTTAAGTCAATGTGTCAAGACATTCATTGAAAGTCAGAGATGCTAAAACCAAGGACAAGATCATTTCTAATAATTCGATGTCTTAGTTAGTGGACAAACATTTAAACATGAGCCAGCAGTATGCAGTAACAACCCAAAAAGCTAACACAGTCCTGGATTATATAAATAGAGGCATAGAATCAAAACCGTGTGAAGTATTAGTATCGCTTTACAAAGCCTTAGTAAGGCCACACCTGGAATACTGCATCCAATTTTGGTCACCACATTACAAAAAAAGATGTTGAAGCTTTGGAAAAAGTGCAGAGAAGAGCAACTAAGATGATCAAAGGCTTGGATATTAAAACATATGAGGAATGGTTGCAGGATTTGGGTTTGGCTTGTCTACAGGGAAAAAAAAGGACTAGGGCTGACATGATAGCAGTATTCCAGTATTTGAGGGGCTGGACTAGAAGACCTCCAAGGACCCTTCCAGCTCTATTCTAATTATCCATTCCACAAACAAACTTTTGTTGCTCCCAACATTTGCCCTTCGTTTCTTAGCCGTCAGCCTGCGCATGGAGTTTTAATATCCTACTTTTTCGAAGCAGGATAATCAAATCCTCCCTGGGCTTTTAAACACAGGGGGAATAAATGCAAGTGGCGCAGTCCCCAAGAGAAACTCCACTTCATCATTGGAATCAAAGGATAAATTTCCAAATACGTTCTTTGCTTGGCAAAAATCCAGGCATTGCTTTGTTTTTCAACTGCAACCGACTTGTCTCTGGATTCTTTAATAAATACACAAATTCTAAACAAATAAACACTTTAATAAATGTGTTCATTTGAATGGGAGGCGATTTATAGCTTTTATCTAGGTTGGAGGGGTCCCCTTGGGCCCAACCGCACGGTGTGAGAAATGCAAAACTTCTTGAAAAAAAAAACATCTGTTTCCTTCTCTGGATTTCCCTACAGGCTGGGATTTGATAATTGGTGCAAATCACAGAGGCGGTGACAGGTTGTCTACTTTGGGAATCTTGAAACAAAGGGGAACTGGCAGCCAGCCTCACTCACCTAGAGAACCTTTTGCCCCAAAATTGTCACAGAGCTTAAGAAAGTCAATTGCAGGCTTAGAAAATTTGTGCATGCCGCGTGTTAAGCTTAATTAAGGTTACCTTGGAGGAGGAATGGATGAGTCATGTAATGCGTGGAGCCAACCTGGTCCTTTGGCTCAATTGACTACATTGTACATACGTCAACAAAACAGAGAGAGAGAGGGAGAGAACGTGGGGGGGGGGGGGAGGGAGAGTGGGAGAGGGAGAGGGAGGAGAGAGACAGTGAGAATGAAAGAGAGGTGGAGAGGGAGAAGTAGGGAATG
>NW_020769372.1:3879984-3893153 GCF_900518735.1 Pseudonaja textilis | reverse complement strand
ATCTATCTATCTATCTATCTATCTATCTATCTATCTATCTATCTATCCATCCATCTATCCATGCATCCGTCTGTCTCTCTCCATCTACTTACCTCCCTACCCATCCATCCATCCATCTATACATCCATCTATCCAACTCTCTAATCTCTCTCTCTCTCCATCTACCTACTTATCTACTCATTCGATCTGTTTATGAAAGGGAAGGAGGGATGGTTATATAGGTTTGTTGCCCTGAGTCATTTGCAAAAATCATAAAGGCAGGATATAATGTAAATAGATAGACCGACAGATAGGTATGTGGGTAGTTAGATATAGATAGTTGAGAAGGAAGGAAGCAAGGAAGAAAAGGAAGGAAGGAAGGAAGGAAGGAAGGAAGGA
Organism: Pseudonaja textilis; assembly: GCF_900518735.1. The sequence goes on along the minus strand of NW_020769372.1, from coordinate 3,892,775 downwards.
AGGAAGGAAGGAAGATAGAGAGAAGAAGGAAAAAAGAAAGCAAAAGAGCAATGGTCATATACATTCATTGTCCTGAGTCATTTGCAAAAATCATAAAGGCAGGATATAATGTAAATAGATAGATGATAGATAGATAGATAGATAGATAGATAGATAGATAGATAGATAGATAGACAGACAGACAGACAGGCAGGCAGATAGATGTAGATATATAGGAAGGAAGGAAGGAAAGAAGGAAAGAAGGAAAGAAGGAAGGAAGGAAGGATGGATCTAAGGACACAGAAATTTTCCTACCTTCATGAGTATCATTTTAGCTGGAGCTTTATGGAAACTTTTGCATGCCATACATGATCTATACGTGAGCCATACCTCACTTAACTACATCTAACCAAAGCAGAAAGAGATTAAAAAAAAAAAAACAGGAAGAGTTCAAATCCGTTCATCTTTGATCTCATGAAGCAAGCAACACAGGAAAAAAATTAACATTTATCTAACCGACACGGTTCATCTAACCAACTAGGGACATGATTCTCTGTTTTGTGTGTGTGTGTGTGTGTGTGTGTGTGTGTGTGTGTGTGTGTGGTTTCAGACATAAGACTGCCCATAAAGCAATAATCTGCCTCTGGGGAATAATGGATTAAGAACCTGCAGAATAAATTTAGCTTTCTTTCTTTTTCCAGACAGAAGCTAACAATGCCTGCCTCAGCTCCTTGGGGCAATTTAGTATCAATGTTTAATGACCATATGTCACAGCTTTGGAGTTTTACACACACACACACACACACACACACACACTCACTCACTCACAAACACAAAGGAGAACGTTCACATCCCATCCAAACCTTGCCCAATAGCCTTTTATAAACGTTTCTCAGCGAGATATTTCATTCAAACTGCTAATAATTAGTCAATCACTCTGAAAGCTTCGGTACCTGTTGCTAAAACAATAACCATATTTATAGAACCTTGTGGGGATACTTCAATGAACCACTTCCTAGAAAGGTCATGACTTTGCAATGCAAAACATAGAACATAGAATAACAGAGTTGGAAGGGAACTTGGAGGTCATCTGGTCCAACCTCCTGGTCCAGCATGAAACCATATATTGTTTCAGACAAGTTACTGTCCAGTCTCTTCTTGAAAGCCTGCCGTGATGGGACACCCACAACTTCTGGAGGCAAGTTGTTCCACTGATTAATTATTCTCACTGGCAGGAAATTTCTCCTTAGTTCTAGGTTGGCTCTCTCCTTGATTAGTTTCCATCCATTGGTTCTTGTTTTGTCTTTTTGGTGCTTTGGTAAATAGTTTGGCCCCTTCCTCTTTGTGGCAGCTCCTCAAATTCTGGAACACTGCTATCCCAAGCAAACAAGGATACGAGAGATTTCAAAAATAGGCTGGACAACCATTTGACCAGGTTGAAGTAAGGCTCCTGCCTTGAGCAGAGGGTTAGACTAGAGGATCCCTGAGGACTCTTCTAGCCCTATGATTCTATGTTCAAGATCACAATTCAGGAAGGGACAGTTACTCCATCCCTTTTTATCATCTTTGGTCCTCCAGGACTTAGGCAGCATCGTCCCAGGAGTGTACATGTATGAGGATTGTATCTTTTTTGCCATTGAAAAATGGAATGGAATAGAATAGCAAATATGGTGTAGGGTCTCCTGCTTGTGCGGGGGTTGGACTAGATGACCTACAAGGTCCCTTCCAACTCTGTCAATTTGTAAAGTCAATGGGGAAACCAGAATCACTGAACTAACTTATAGACCGCAGTGATTCCCTTAACAACTGTGGCAAGGAAGGAGGCAAAACTCACTTAGCAAATGCCACAGCCCCAGAAATGTTGGTCCTAATTTTGTTTGTAATTCGAGGACTACCCGTTGTTCTCTTATCTCTGAAAAACACGACCCTTCCGAGATGCTGAAGGAGGCGAAGAGGGAACGGCAGGAGCTAAGTTACAGTTTTCTCTTTGCCTTTCCTCCTCTCTGGTGTTTGATAATTAAGACAGAGAAATAAATGATTAGCGCCCAGAAAAGCAAGGAAGGAGAATTTGTCATCGCCATATCCGCCAAGTTCCTTCTTGGATGGCTGAATTTGGACGGCTGCTTCTTTTCTAAGGATGTTGTGGCCCGCCAGCAGCAGATTCGGACAGTGAGGAGGTTGGGGAGGAACCTGGGCCAGTTCTGGAGTCTGGGGAAGACTCTGATGAGGCAGAGATGGGGCCAGGGCTGCCTGACAGTTATCAGCTGCCTTCAGAGTTGGAGATCAGTGGGGTAGAAGAACAGCTGGAGCCTGTTCCCAGTGCGCGCATGCACAGAGCTGTCAGATGAAGGGAACAGTTAAGGCACAAGAGTTGACTCAGGAGTAAAGCCACAGGTGGATGTTGAATGGACCCTCCAAATAGGGAATAAAAGAGGAGCGAAAGGGGAGTGGGGTTTGCAAGAAACAATTCGTTCAATTCATTAGGGCGAAGATCTGTTCCTGACTTCTTGCCAAGTATTGTCCGCTACAGAGTGGCGTCTGGAAGATATTGGCCTGGCAGCTCTCCCAGCCTGATAAAGGTCTGTGGTTGTGAAATCTCTTGAAAGACTGTTGTCTGGAGAGGAATTCACTGTAAACTAAATAAAAAAGGGGTTTTATCGGGATGAGGAAGTCGGCTTTGTGCTTTTGGGGAAGCTTTTTTTTTGAGGTCAGAACAAAGAGCTGGAGAACCTCAAGTGTTGAAAGACACAAGTGTGGAATTATTTGGGTTGCCAGAGAAAGCGAAGGCAGCTTCCTTATCATCTGTCCTCTTCAGCTTTGGAGAAAGAGCAAGAGTGCCCTCTCGCTGCAAGAGAAAAATTAAGTCCGGTCTTAGCTGAAAGCAAGGAGCTTCCATGTTCCTTTTGTCTGCTGCACATGCCTCATTGATCCCCAGATGCTTTCTTATTAAAAGGTCATGCTTACTATGGAAGACGCATGCTGAACTATGAGGCAGGCTGGCTAGGTTAAAAAAAAAAAAGAAGAAGAAGAAAGTCAAGAAACAAGGAAAAAAGAACAAGGCTATGTAAAGTTTCTTGCTCCGAGGCATTACCTGGAGATCAATTATTTCGAATATGTCAGCTGGCCTTTTCTCGGGTAGGCTAAACTCTATATTGAGAGGCAGTTTGGTCTAGTGGGTAGGGCACCAGGCGAGAAAGCAGGAGGTGGTGATTTCATGTCCTGAACTAGGCATGAAAGACAGCGAGGTGACATTGGCTCAATCAACAGGAGACGGTGAGTTCTAGTCCTGACCTGGGCATGAATGTTGGCTGTGTGACTCTGAGCCAATCAGCAGGAGACAGTGAGTTCTAGTCCTGCCTTAGGCACGAAAGCCAGATGGGTGACTTGGGGCCAATCAACAGGAGACAGTGAGTTCTAGCCCTGCCTTAGGCATGAAAGCTAGCTGGCTGACTTGAGACCAATCACCAGGAGACAGTGAGTTCTAGTCCCGCCTTAGGCATGAAAGCCAGATGGGTGACTTGGGGCTGATCACCAGGAGACAGTGAGTTCTAATTCCGCTTTAGGCATGAAAGATGGCTGGGTGATTTGGGGCCAATTACCAGGAGACTGTGAGTTCTAATCCCACCTTAGGCATGAAAGCTGGCCCGAATGCTCCCATGTTTATGGCAAGTCCCAGAGCAAAGTGATGACAAACAGCCGCACCTACTTCAAGTAGCCTCTGGCTGCAAATAGTCCAGCCCACCACGGTCGCAAAGCAAGTAATCCAGCAGGGCACGTTGAAGAATCCAGGAAGCGAAGTATCCAGATAATCAGTGCAGAAAGAATGCAATGGAAAGTTCAGAGGTCAGCACTCAACACTCTATGAATTCAGCATTTGTTCCCCATAGCATCTCCTTAAGTTTCAGTCCCCAGGTGTGCCTTTTGAAGATGGGCAGGGCACTCTCCTCCCGAGTAATCAGGTCAGTCTGCGCTGTTCTCGCCTTCTCTCCACTCTCCGTGCTCTCGGATCAGGAGCGGATGGTCCTTGCCCATCGCCCGAGCTCTATCGCTCGTGGACATCCTGCCCCTGTTCCTCCCCGGCTACAAGCTGTCTTAATCTTGAAAGGCCCTGGCCTGACTGGCCCAGCCTTTCCCCATTTTCCCTTGAAGCCAACTAAGCTGCCCCCTCAATCTCTGTTGGTTCCAGTTCCAGCTTGTCTTCCCCCGCAGATTCAGGCTCTAATGGGAGCATGACAGTCTGCCACAAAGAAAAAGGGTCACCTTATTTTCCATAGAACCAGAAGGCAAGAAGACAAGACACAATGGATGGAAACTAATCAAGAAGAAGAAAAATGACCTGGAATTAAGGAGAAACTTTCTAACAGAGAGGACAATTGACCAGTGGAACAGTCTGCCTTCAAAAGATGTGGGTACTTCAACACTGGATGTGTTTAAGAAGAGACTGGACAGCCATTTATCCAGTATAGTATAGCGTCTCCCACTTGACCAAAAGCTAGGACTAGAACAGGGGTCGCCAACCATTTGGACCTCAGGGACCACCAAACTCATAATTTTAAATCCCATGGACCACTCATATGAATTTTGACTGACGGTGGCTTGCTGACATTGGTGGGAAAGTCGGTCCCATATTCCAGAGCTGCAGTAGTCACAGGACTGGCCCTTTGGTCATCCGAGAGCAACTACTCCTCCAGTCCATGGCAGGCTGGTGCACCCGGGTGGAGGAGCAGCTGCTCCAGGATGACCAAAGGGCCAGTCCTGTGACTTCTGCAGCTCTGGAATATGGGACTGACTGCTTCCAATATGTAAAAAAGTTGTTGAAAAAAAAAAAGGAGACTCTAGAAAGAGTGCAGAGAAGAGCAACAAAAATGATTAGGGACAGGGGTGGGATTCAAATTTCTTAACAACTGGTTCTGTGGCGTGGCCTAATTTGTGGGTGTGGCTTGGTCATGTGACTGGGTGGGCATGGCTTGCTGACTGGGTGTGGCTTGGTGGTCACATAACTGGCTGGGCATGGCTTGTATGTAAATATTGTAAATATTTATGTAAATATTGATTTTTTTATTTAAAAAAGAGCAATTTTTACTCAAAATCAGGCAAAGCAGGCAGGCAGATTGAGTTGCTCCCAGGATCACAGATTCACTTAGAAATCTACCATTCTGCAATCTGCTGCCTGAGTCTGTCACATAAAATTTGCTTGCAAGCAAACTCATAAAATCAACTCACAACACACCATGAATGTAAATATTGCATTTTTAATAAAAAAAGAGCAACTTTTACCCAAAATCAGGCAAAGCAGGCAGGCAGATTGAGTTGCACTCGGAATCCCAATTCACTCAGAGATTTACCATTCTGCAATCTGCTACCTGAGTCTGCACTGAAAAATAGAAGCTTCAGTTCTCACAAAGGTTCAGCTCTGCTTTTAGATTAGCTAGAAAGCCAGAAATCTGACTATATCTTGCTTTCTAGCTAATCTAAATCTCCCAGCACAGCTGATAGTTGGAACAGCTGATGGTCAGGGGGTGGGGAAGGAAAAATAGCAACTTACCAAAAATTAGGCGAAAGCACAATGCAGGCAAGTTGGATGGCACGCATGCGAGGTAAGGAGTGAGTGGGTGAGGAGGGGCCAGCCAGTGGCACGATTTGCTGGTTCTCTGAACTGTGCAGAATCATAACAACCAGTTCTATAGAACCGGTCTGACCCGGTAGAATCCAACCCCTGATTAGGGGTCTGGAGGCTAAAACATACAAAGAGTAGTTGGTGGAATTGGGTATGTCTAGTTTGATGAAAAGAAGGACTAGGGGAGACATGATAGCGGTCTTCCAATATCTCAGGGGCTGCCCCAGAGAAGAGGGAGTCAAGCTATTCTCCAAAGCACCTGAGGGCAGAACATTAAGCAATGAGTGGAAACTAATCAAGGAGAGAAACAATCTAGAACTAAGGATAAATTTCTTGACAGTCAGAACAATTAATCAGTGGAACAACTTGCCTCCAGAAGTTGTGAATGCTCCAACACTTGGAGGCTTTTAAGAAGAGATTGGGTAACCATTTGTCTGAAATGGTACAAGTTTCTTGTGCAAGCAGGGGGTTGGACTTCCAATTCCTATTCTATTTCTATTTGGAATTTTGAACGAGGGCCTTTTCTTCTGGCCATATGAAAATGTATATGGTCGGATAAAATTCAGTGAATTAACTATGCCAATTTAAGCAACTGAGTTATACTTCAGATATGTACACAGATGTTCAAAACTGTTGGAAAAGGAGCCGGCAACTGGATTGAACATGGAAGAAAAATGTGGGGTTTTTTTAGCACTAGATGAGCTGAGAATGTGCCCTCTCTTATATACATTTTTTTTTTTTTTGGCAAGGAAAATGTTTAAATTATGCCCTAACTGAGAAATCAAGTAAATTTAGATGTAGTTGTTTTCTGATTCTTCCCTTGTGACCTTGGCACCTCCAGGGATTTAAAAAAGCCTTCATTTTTGTAGTTATTTCGAACAAACACAGAAACTGAGTGCAAATTTATGCACTGCTCTTCCTTCTGTGGGTGTTTAAAGCTGAGGTTTGATATCAAATGTCTGAAATATAAAAGCATTCATTTCCTTCTACCAATCCCTTTTGTCATTTAAATGGACCAATTTGCACCCACTGATATTTAAGCATTACGGAGGAAATTGTCGACCAAAATATTTCTATGTCTTGGATCACTATAGCAACTGTAGTCTTCATTAAAAGCAATTGAAGTGCATAGAGTGAACTGTCTTCAGAGAAAGTGGCATTGATATTAAGTTTGATGTGCTCTTGTGATTAGGTTTTGGTGGAAGTTAAAACCCACTCTCTCTCCTAGGAAAATGAAATATTTTAGGATATACTAAAAAGACAGAATATTTCCCCTAAAAAGAAAAATAGAAACTCAGAGCCAGAAACTTAGTCTCCCACCTTTTGCTAATGGACCATTACTCTGGCCTGGGCCAGTCTATTTTACATAACAAAGATCAGGTAGAGCTACAATAGGAATTGCCCAAACCCTGGGCAATTACATCATCTTCCGGCAAGGCTCAACCAAGCCTGGGACTCAGGACAGCCTACAGAGTTGCCCCTGCATGGCCCCATGGGAGTCTGACAACCAAACAGAATACAAGCTCAAATTCAAATCCCAACAGAGGGCATAAAACCAAGGGACTCCCAGCATCTTGGCCCTTCCTTCTCTTTTCCTTCACCCAACATCTTGAAGCGTGTGATCGTACTTTTCACTTTGGAGCTCCAAGCCATGTGGTCCTGTCCACCATTAAACCATCTTTCCATGTTTCCAGTGTCTTTTCCCACACTTGGAACTAGACCCAGAAGGATATTTCTTCCAACAGTTTGATATGTGCTCCTCACATCCAAATAATTATAAAAGAACCCTTTCCTTCCTTCCTTCCTTCCTTCCTTCCTTCCTTCCTTCTTCCCTCCCTCCCTCCCTCTCTCCCTTTCCCTCTGTTTCATTCTTCCCTCCCTTCCTTCCCCCCTCCCATTTTACAAGCTTTCTTGACACAGCTGTTAAGTAAATCATGTTAGTAACGTGTTTGTTAAATGAATCAGGTTACCCCAATGATTTTACTTGTCCCAAGGTTGCAAAAGGGGATCACGTGACTCCAGGACACTACAACCATCATCAACATGAGTCATTTACCAAAGGTCCAAATTTTGATTACATGTAAGTGTTCTGACCCAGCTCCCCAAACACGACAACAGCTCTGACGTGAACTCAAAGGATTCCTTTATTAGGAGAGCTGGCAGCCCCGGCAAAAAATGATCTTGCAGGCTAAAAGTCCGGCCAGCCGGAAGATGAATAGTTGTCTGCCACGTCTATTGATCTCCTCCTCCTGCCTTTTATCTCCCTAGAATCCAACAGAGATAATCAGTGGCCAACAGAGATGAGAAGCGCCCCCTACTGTCTGACAGAGATGAGCAGCGGCCAACAGAGATGAGCAGCACCCCCTACAGTCCGACAGAGATGAGCAGTGGCCAACAGAGATGAGCAGCGGCCAACAGAGATGAGCAGTGCCACCTACAGTCCGACAGAGATAAGCAGCAGCCAACAGAGATGAGCAGCGCCACCTACAGTCCGACAGAGATAATCAGTGGCCAACAGAGATGAGCAGTGCCCCCTAGAGTCTGACAGAGCTGATCAGCGGCCAACAGAGATGAGCAGCACACCCTAGAGTCCAACAGAAATAATCAGTGGCCAACAGAGATGAGCAGCAGCCAACAGAGATGAACAGTGCCCCCTACAGTCCGTCAGAGATAAGCAGCAGCCAACAGAGATGAGCAGCACCACCTACAGTCCGACAGAGATAATCAGTAGCCAACAGAGATGAACAGTGCCCTCTATAGTCCAACAGAGATGAGCAGCAGCGAACAGAGATAAGCAGTGCCCCCTAGAGTCTGACAGAGCTGATCAGCAGCCAACAGAGAAGAGCAGCACCCCCTAGAGTCCAACACAACCGGACAGGAAAACCTTTACCTTAGAAACACAGCATGTTTCCTACCACTTCTGTAAAAGCAAACTTATGGCTGAAAAAAACGAGCTGCGGACTTCATCTGCCCCCAGCAGGTAATTTAATTTTACAGGTCAAGGCAAAGTGGATTTTTATCCTGTTTGAGTTTCTCAAAATATATATGGATTTCTTGTTAAAGCTTTGAGGAGGGCGGGGTGTGAGTGGGAAAATCAATCCAAGCACCAAACACATCTTTTTTGATTTTTTTCTCCCTACAGAATCATCTCATTTCAATGAGTTTTAGATGGCGGGATGCTGTTGCAAGTCAAGTATTCTTTTTCTTTGAGTCCAGTTAGTCTTACTGCAAACAGCTTTGTGATTTCTAGTGATGTTTCCATCCCATTTAAGCAAAATCGATGAAATGAACAATTTAATAAAAATTAAATTGTCTCTTTGGGAGACAAGTCTGGTATTTCCACAGACACGTCCATGTGGTTTTCTCGAGCAATAATATTAGGATGGACCATTTTATATTATTATTATTATTATTATTATTATTATTATTATTATTATTATTATTATTATTATTATCTGTATTCGAAAGTCCCACAAGATCTTCACCTTCTCATTTCTGACAACTTTTTTTCACTTTGTTTCTCTCATGACTTTTCAGATACAAGTAAGTCATATTTTTTTTACATAATGACCAGTGGATTAATTTAGCAACTCGGCCATGTCTAGCTCTGTAATCAGTTTGTGCGATTTTGTTGCACTCACATATTAAATGTGAAACGGTTTCAACTTGTTGCAAGTGCTTGTTCTTGACAAAAACCTTCCGTTTATTTCTTGATGGTTCCCATCTTAAGCCATGCCCATGTCAAGTTATAATTATTATTGTAGTTGTTGTTATTGTTGTTGTTATGGTACTCAGTAGTCTTGTTTTCTTGCAGGAATTTAATTACCTAACTACCATTCCCAGAAATGATGATGTTACTTAGTTTGGTAATGAAACATCTGCAAGAAAATAACCAAGCTCAAAGAATACCAAGGACCCCACATCTTCTTCTTCTTCTTCTTCATCATCATCATCATCATCATCATCATCCTTCCTCCTCCTCCTCTTCCTCCTCCTCCTCCTCCTCTCCACAAACCCAGTTATTACCTACTTATATACACAAGGAAAATATATACAAGGAAAAAAAACAACAACCTCAGAGACCAGAAAGGATTCCACAATTCAACCATAACGTTCAAATATTCTTTTCTGTCGGTATTATTATAATTTATCTCCCAGTCTAACCCTCTTGGAATTGTTGAAGCAACCCTCCTTTCAACCCACAAGGAGGGAGCCACCACAGAGAAGGCTCTTCTTCTTAGTCCCGCCAGATGGACCTTCTTAAGAGAGGTCATCCTTACCATATGCCACTTCTACATTCTGGTGGGTTGGGTAGATATAACTGGGGGAAAAAAGAAAACAGACCTTCCAATCATAACGTTAGCATTTTCTTTACACTGTTTGCTTTATTCTCTCAAGATAATGTATTACTATAAAGGGCCAACTTTCCGTCCTTAGAGATATTGATTATGAAGCTTACAGAGGGGATCACAAGTTATCAGACGGAGCGATTTTCCAAAGCTGTGGGTTTTTATACTCTTTTCAACTTGTCATTAAAGCGAAGAAGATACAGCATACAAAGGCAACGGGGCCTCTTCTAGCGACTCGGTTATTAAAATCAATTGCAAAAAAAAAGAAATGTTGGCAAAATGCAATTTAAAGAGTCAGCATAATAAATAAAATTCAGAGGTGCAAGGATGACAATTGTATAATGAAATCCGTTTTCAGAAAGATTACAAAGCCCTGCTAAACCTTGAAAGGAAAAAAAAAAAGCTTTAAGGGTTTGACATATTGAAAGGTAATATGAATGCAGAGAGAAAGAGAGAGAGAGAGAAAGTAAAAAGAAAAAGAAACCCCCTGATTGCATGCTTTTGAACTTCCCGACAGACAGGTAAGGAGTTCAACACAAACAAAACATGTAAGCTACATGCCAGATATTCATAATAAACTCGGCAAGCTGTGGCTTAATTGGGAGGAAACATAAGCAATGAGGCTTATTTGATTTTTGTATTTTTTTTTAAGTGGAAAAGCTGGCTTCCGAGACAATGTGCAAGAGGAACACAAATGCCATCACGTCAAACAGCAGGGCCTTCCTGACAAATAAAGGATGGGATTAAATGTTAAATCACAAATTGAAAGATACAGATGAAAGCAAGTTGGGGGAAGAGAAGGAAAGGAAAGGAAAGGAAAGGAAAGGAAAGGAAAGGAAAGGAAAGGAAAGGAAAGGAAAGGAAGGAAGGAAGGAAAGAAAGAAAGAAAGAAAGAAAGAAAGAAAGAAAGAAAGAAAGAGGGAGGGAGGGAGGGAGGAAGGAAGACAGATGGGAGGGAGGGAGGAAGGAAGAAAGAAGGAAGGAGGGAGGAAGGGAAGAAGAAAGAAGAAAGAAAGAAGGGAGGGAGGGAGAAAGAGAAAGATAGAAATAAAGATGCTAAAATCCAGAACGACTGCTAATTCCACTCTTCAATGGCCACGTTTCCACCAATTATATATCTTTGACAACTGCATGAAATATCAACCACTGAAAACAAAGAGAAAAAACAAACCAGAATGTCCCCCGAATAAAGTTAATATCTCCATTATATACGTACGCATACATGTCATTATTTCAACTCAACATACGTGTCTAAGGGAAATATAATAATAATAATAATAATAATAATAATAATAATAATAATAATAATAATAATAATAATAGAGACAAGAACATTATTCTTGGAAAGATTCCTTCCTTGTGTCATCTTGTGAAAAACTACCCAACTTTCGAAACTGATAACTATGGTTTGTTCAACATTCCAAAACAGATTATCCTACTAAGAGGCTAAGACGCTGAGCTTGTCGATCAGAAAGGTCGGCGGTTCGAATCCCTAGCGCTGCGTAATGGAGTGAGCTCCCGTTACTTGTCCCAGCTTCTGCCAACCTAGCAGTTTCGAAAGCATGTAAAAATGCAAGTACAAAAATAGGGACCACTTTGGTGGGAAGGTAACAGCGTTCCGTGCGCCTTCGGCGTTTAGTCATGCCGGCCACATGACCACGGAGACGTCTTCGGACAGCACTAGCTTTTCAGGTTTGTAATGGAGATGAGCACCGCCCCCTAGAGCCGGAAATGGCTAGCATGGATGTGCGAGGGGAACCTTTACCTTTACCCTTTAAGACCCTACAAAGTATGCGGAGAAGAGCCCCAAATATGATCAGGGGCCTGCAGGCTAAACCGTATGATGAACAATTGAGGTAACTAGGTATGTCTAATCTAATGAAGAGAAGGATTGGGGAGACATGATAACCATCTTCTGGTACCGCTGTCCCAGAGAAGAGGGGGTGGCTAGTCTAGGGAACATGACTAGTCTAGAGAAAAGAAAGACTAGGGGTGGCATGATAGCAGTGTTTCAATATTTGAGGGGCTGCCACAAAGAAGAGGGGGTCAACCTATTTTCCAAAGCAGGCAAGACAAGGGAAAAAAATGTATGGAAACCAATCAAGGAGAGAAGCGACCTGGAATTAAGGACTGATTTCCCTTTTAGTTAGAGCAATTAATTGGTGGAATGGCTTGCCTCCAGAGGTTGTGAATGCTTCATCATTGGAGGGTTTTAAGAAGAGACTGAACAGCCATATAGAATAGAATAGAACAGAATAAAATAGAAGAGAAGAGAAGAGAAGAGAAGAGAAGAGAAGAGAAAATTGATGAATGGAATGGAATGGAATGGAATGGAACGGAAGAGAAGAGAAGAGAAGAGAAGAGAAGAGAAGAGAAGAGAAGAGAAGAGAAGAGAAGAGAAGAGATGGAATGGAATGGAATGGAATTGAATAAGAATGAATGGAATGGAATGGAATGGAATGGAACGGAACGGAACGGAACGGAAGGGAAGGGAAGGGAAGGGAAGGGAAGGGAAGGGAAGAGAAGAGAAGAGAAGAGAAGAGAAGAGAAGAGAAGAGAAAATTGATGAATGGAATGGAATGGAACGGAATGGAACAGAAGAGAAGAGAAGAAAGGAGAGGAGAGGAGAGGAGAGGAGAGGAGAGGAGAGGAGAGGAGAAGAGAAGAGAAGAGAAGAGAAGAGAAGAGAAGAGAAGAGAAGAGAAAATTGATGAATAGAATGGAATGGAACAGAACAGAATAGAATAGAACAGGAGATGGGATGGGATGGAAAAGAAGGGAAGAGAAGGGAAAATAGAGGAATAGAATAGAATAGAATAGAATAGAATAGAATAGAATAGAATAGA
>NW_020769372.1:3869915-3879974 GCF_900518735.1 Pseudonaja textilis | reverse complement strand
GAATAGAATAGAATAGAATAGAATAGAATAGAATAGAATAGAATAGAATAGAATAGAATAGAATAGTCCAACCCCCCGCTTAGTCAGGAAACTCTAAACCACTTCAGACAAATGGTTATCCAACATGTTTTTAAAAACTTCCAGTGTTAGAGCATGCCTGAAATGATATAGGAGGTTGGACTAGATGATCCCCAAGGTCCCTTCCAACCCTATTTTCTAATCCTAATCTAATCCTAATCCAACATATTCTCTAAAGCACCCGAGGGCAGGAGAAGAGGCAATGGGTGGACTGGAAGCTCCTCGGGGGGGTGGATTCAACCTGGAAATAAGGAGGAATTTCCTAACAATGAAAAAGACTTTTGACCATTGCCTTCTGGAGTTATAGATGCTCCATCACTGGAAGTTTTCAAGAAGAGATTTGATAGTTTAAGGTCTCCTGCCCTGTGTGGGGAGTTGGACTAAAAGAGGTCTCTTCAAGGTCCCTTCCAGCCATAGGATGCTATGGTTCCATGAAGTAGGGAGTGATTGACCTCCTCAGTCCTTTCATACACTGTTTCTATCCATCCACCTGGCATCCTGGCATGCGCGCAGCACAAACTTTTGAATCTCTCTTCTTTTTTTCCATGAATAGGTTAAAAAAAAAACTGAAGAAGTGATCTATCCCCAGTCACCTTGTAGGGGTGACGGGCGACATAAAAAATGTAATAAAGAAATCAATAAACTTGAAATTGAGATACAAAAGGCGAATCTTAAACTTCTGTAAGATTTGAAGGCACCAATTTTACACCCGTAATCTTGTTTGAGTTCAGTGCAGCATGGGAAATTATAAAGACCGGCTGACAATATCACTCTTTGAGTCCAACTGAATCTCTGTTCTTGAAAGTCTAGATGATGGGCAACCTTACACAGGGGTGGGATTCAAATTTTTTAAAAACCGGTTCTGTGGGCGTGGCTTAGTTGGTGGGCATGGCTTGGTGGTCATGTTATTGGCTGGGTGTGGCCAACTCAACATCACTCACATCGAGGCATGCATCTCCTCGCCTGGCCTCTCATGACTGTGGGGATGCTACAACAGTCGTAAGTGTGAAAAATGGTCATAAGTCACTTTTTTCAGTGCCATTGTAACTTTGAATGGTCACTCCACACAAGCAAAGTACTAGCAAAGGAGGGGAAAAAAACTCCAGAGATGTTCCTGAGACAGGAAGTCTAGTCCTACCAAGAATGTAATAAGGGTTAACGGAGAGGCAGTTTCTGTAAGCAACACCAGAATGTTTCCTTCCTTCCTTCCTTACAGGATTAAGCCAGTAATTTCTTCTAACAAGCGGTTCTCTGAACCGCTTAGAATGTTAACAACCGGTTCTAGAGAATAGGTGAAAACTGGTAGAATCCTACCCCTGACCTTATAGTATCCCATATCTGGATATATATTATATTGGGGGTGTTATAAGAAATTGGTTCCTTACTTTTTTGACAGTCTTGTCCGGTTCAAGAGCGATATCTGGAATGTTGGCATCAACCATCAGAGAGAACAAGTTCAAAATCAAGTTGGAATATCTGTAAAGAAGAAAAGGCCAACTAAGAGACAAATACAACTGTGCAATGCGGAATATCAAGGATCAAATTCATCACCAGCCTCAAAATCAGGACGATCCTTTCCCCGGAAAACAATGAGCGTGATTGGTATGACCAAGAGGAAAAACGAATGAGGCCAACAGAGATACTTTACAAAGAAAACAAACCAACCCAAAGACAGAAGAACAACAAAACAACAGCATTTGGAAGGGGCCTTGGAGGTCTTCTAGACTGGACCGGCCCTGCAGTGCCTCTGTCAGTAAAAACAGGGCCACCCTGGGCTCCAGGAAGGCTGAAAACGGGGCCTGGGGCAGCTATGCGTGCCCCTCCCCAGGTCTGTTTCTGCTGGCAGAGGGCTATCAAAACAAACTTAAAAGCAAACCAAAGGAGACATGTTTCCCCTTTTGCATTTGAGCGCCCAAGAAGGGACAGGAAAGGAGAAAGGGAAAGAGGAAAGACAAAAGAAAAAGAAGGAAAGGTGGGAAGAGGGCCCGGAAGGAAAAATAAAGAAAGAGGGGAAGGAGGAAGAAAGGAGAGTGAAGAGAGAAGGGAAAAGAAGAAAAGGAAGGAAGGAAGGAAGGAAGGAAGGAAGGAAGGAAGGAAGGAAGGAAGGAAGGAAGATAGATTATAATGAGAGTGAGGGAGGGTCTCAGTGAAATCCGTTCTTAGCACTTGACCATCACAATGCCACCGACAAGTGTGATGTCGAGCTGGCTGTGCCCACCCCAGACATGCCCACCCTGGCCACACCACCCCCTCCTCGAGGTCAAGCACAACCCTGATGCGGCCCTCAATAAAATTGAGTTTGACACCCCTGTTCTAGGTTGTTTCTCTCTTTGGTTAAGTTTCCATCCATCGTTTCATCTTGCCTTTTGATGCTTTGAAAAATAATTGGACCCCCTTCGTCTTGGTTGGAGCCCCTCAAATATTGGAACAGTGCTGTCATGTCACCCCTAGTCCTTCTTTTCATCAGAGGGGGCATTCAGCCGGTTCTGACCAGTTCTGGAGAACCGGTAGCGGAAATCTTGAGTAGTTCGGAGAACCAGCAAATCCCATTTCTGACTGGCCCCGCCCCCATCTATTATCCACCTCCAGAGTCCCAGCTGATTGGCTGGGTCTTCTTTGGTTGCCCTGAACAGGAGAACAGAGCTGGAAAGCAGGTTAGTGGTATGGAGAGGGAATGGGGATTTTGCAGTAACCTTCCCCTGCCACGGCCACCAAGCCATGCCTGCCATGCGATGCCCACCAAGCCACGCTCACAGAACCGGTAGTAAAAAAAATAATAATCCCACCACTGGATTAGACATACCCAATTCCTGTAACCATCCTGTGTATGTTTTAGCCTCCAGCCCCCTAACTGAATTGAATTGAATTCTTTACTATTGTTATTGTATGTATGCACACAGTATACATACAACGGAATTCACATAACACCCAGAGACCAGACCCAACACGCACACACACATGACAATCCCCAAACAACCCCCACCCGCCAAAATTCCTCACTCCCTAAAAACACACAAACCTCCACACAACAGACCAACTAATACTGCCCAACAGCTCACTGATGGTGGTCCTTAAGTTCATTGTTAACTGCCATTATAGCCCCGGGATTAAAAACTGTTCAGAAAACATCTGGTCCGAGTTCTAATTGCTCTGTATCTTCTGCCAGAAGGCAACAGTTCCCAAAGATTGTAAGCAGGATGGGAAGAGTCTCTGAGAATGTTGTGCGACTTCCTCAAACAGCGAGATGCAAAGATGTTGTCCAGGGCTGGTAGCTGGAGCCCGATGATATTCTGGGCAGTTTTAATGATTCTCTGTAGAGCTTTTTTGTCTGCTACAGAGCTGCTCCCATACCATGCAAGAATGCCGTATGTCAGGACCCTCTCAGTGGTGCTGCGGTAGTAGGACAGAAGTAGTTGCTGAGATAGATTTATCTTCCTGAGCATTCTCAGGAAGTACAGCCTCTTCTGTGCCTTCTTCACAAGCATGTTAGCATTCAAAGTCCACTGAGAGGTCCTCTGATATAGAAGTGCCCAGAAATCTAAAACTACCAACCCTCTCCACCTCCTCACCATTTATGCACAATGATAAATGCACATCTCTCTTCCTCCTGAAGTCAATTATAATCATTCTTGTTGCTTATTCTTGCTCTTTACTACGTGTGTTAAACACTTCCTTTCTTTTTCTGTATGCACACTTAAGGCTTTTATGCATATCCTCAGGTTTTGCTTGAGAAAATAACCATTTCGACTCTCTTCCAGCCTGCAATAATTTATTGGAAGCTTTAGCTGGCATCTTGGTATCCCATCCTGGCAGAAGGATTTGTAGCATTTATAGCAGCCCTGTGCCATCTTGTGTTCGGAGAGGAACATTTCATCTTCGTTTCTACATTTTGGGGTTGTTGTTGTTTTGGTCCAGTTGCTGTTTTATCATGATGGAATGCAGGTGGTCCTTGACTTACGACCACAATTTCCCCTTAGTTAGATACAGATACAGATTAACAAGAGTTGGAAGGGACCTTGTGGGTCATCTCGTCCAACCCACTGCCCATGAAACCCAAACTTTCTGCTGCTAAGCAAAACATGGATGAAGTGAGTTTTTTTCCCCCGTTTTACAACCTGTTATGCCCCCGGTGGAGACTGACTCTGAGGGGGAGGAGGAACAGATGTCAGGGAGTGGAAGTGTGGCTCTGGAGGTGGTGGAGGAGGCTGGGGAAGGGCAGAGACTGGCTGGGCAGTCAGAGGAGGACCCAGGCCCATCTCCTCTCCATCCTAGGGCACGCAGGGAGGAGAGGATAAAGGAGAGACGTGGTCTATGGGGGAGTAGAGGGCCTTGATCCTCTTCATGGGCTGCAGCTGTGACAACTGAATTCTGAGGACGGACTTGCGTACGGGCAAACGCTGGAAACAAAGCATGTAAATATCTCTAGTTTATAGTTCCTCTCTGAGTTTGGCGTCCTTCCCAGTGTGTGTTATCTGTGGACGTCCTCCAGCCCTTATCTTACCTGGTTTGTGTTGCTTTTTTTCCCTTCTTCTTGTAACTGTTTGTGTGGGAGGGTTTTTTTTTTTAGCTTCTGTCAAGAATATTTGGAACTTGGAAGCAAAGTGAAGGAATAAAAGAGGCTTCACCTGTTTTCTGTGACTGTATTTCTTTTGTATCCCACAACTTTTCTTGCCAGAGTTGTTAAGGGAATCACGACAGCTGTTAAGTTAGAAACACGGTTGTTAATGAATCCGGCTGCGTCATTGACTTTTCTTGTTCAAAGGTCATAAAAGGGGATCATGTGACCCTGGGACATTGCGACCGTCATAAATATGAACCGGTTGCCAAGCGTCTGAATGTTGATCAGGTGATCAGGGAGATGCTGCAACGGTCACAAATGTGAAAAACGGTCACTCGTCCCTTTTTTTCAGCGCCGTTGTAACTTTGAACGGTCACTAAATAAACCACTGTTAAGTCCAGGACTACCTGTACGGGTTTGATTAAAAAGCAAAAATGGGGAGGAGAATATTAAGAATATTTCAATACATAAAATGCAGGTATTTTAGCAGCGAAAATTACTAAATTGTGCCTCCAAAACTGGAGGCAGAAGTGGTGTATCAAAAAAAACCCCTGAGTGGGGTGGAACTGAGTCTGGATTCCCAGAAGGGAGGGGCTGCATTCCAGACGTCAAAGAGGCAAGGAAGCAAGAAAGGTTTGCTGGGAAGGGAGAGGGTTAAATCAATTCCTCCTAACGATTCTCGGAGTACATCTGTAGTTATGCAAATGAGTGGTGAAGTGGCCTAGGGGTGGAGCTCTCGCCTCACAATCAGGAGGCTGTGAGTTCGATCCTAGGTAGAGGTAGATATTTCTCTCTCTCTCTGGGCACCATGAGAATATATATCTACCGAACAAAACTCCGCATTTTGACGTTTGCAAGTCGAGGACTGCCTGTACATGTTTCATAACCATCCAATCCATTGGGGATTTCAGCTGAAGTTGAGGTAGTCCTCGCCTTACGACAGTTCATTTAGTGACCATTCAAAGTTACGACGGCAAAGAAAAAAGGGACGTATGATCGTTTTCCACAGTTATGACCTTTTGATCACAGGATCAAAATTCAGGTGCTTGGCAACCGACTCGTATTTACGACCGTTGCAGTGTCCGGGGGGGGGGGCATGTGAATACCTTCTGACAAGCAAACTCAAGGAAGGGGGGGAGCCAAATTCATTTAACAACCGTGTCCCTGTATTGATTCACTTAACAACTGTGGCAAGAAAAGTCGTAAAACGGGACAAAACTCACTTCAGTGTCTCACTTAACCACAGAAATGTTGGACTCCATTTATGGTCGCAAGTGGAGGACTGCCTGCATTTGCTTCGGTGCTATCTCTATTTCTTTCCTCCCACCCAACGCAACCCAAGCTTCCTTCCCCTGGTTCAAGTGAATTCAGCGAGCGGGCCTTTGCGAAGCGTATTTCCTTCCCATTATTTTCATTAATATTCCCCACTTTTGTGGATTTTATTCCCCATACATCATAAAGCACCCATAAAGATGTCTATATCCCTTTCCATTCTCACTCAGTTCAGGCAAGTAGGAGAGAAAAACGGGCTCGCTAGCCGTGTCTTACCTTAGTGGTCGTATTTCAAAGGCAATCAGGCTGCAAATGTTAAACCCAGAATGCTTTTTCACCCGTTCATCTTACTATCTATTAAAATTTGGTTTCAAACTCTCAGATACACCGAGCGAATGCAGCTTGTCGCAGAGTACATTCATAAGGAAATTTGCGGCCCATCTCGTGGCGAGACGGGTGGCAAACCAATTTAAGGAATTAAATAAAACATGAATAAATATATAGGTTGGCTTTCACTATCTCCTAGCTCCATGATGGCGAACCTATGGCACGACGTACGTTGACAATTTACATTGGTAAGCAGTCATTAAGTGAAATTTTCCTCCTTTTATGGCCTTTCCCCCCCACAGTTGTTTAAGCGAATCTCTGGAGTTGTTAAGTGAACCATGGAGTCATTAAACGAATCTGGCTTCCTCCACTGCCTTTGCTAATCCGAAGCCAGCTGGCAATAATGTGGAATTGGTTTTCTATCCCCTTTTCCTGTAATGATTTTTCAACTTCTGAGTTTTTTCTGGCAGCTTTTCCTTAAAGCACTAAGCAGGTTTAATCCGGCTTAGCAATTCTCCGAGTAACTGGATTTGGCTAGTTGATGCAAACTGCAAAATTATGAGCATCTTTATATATTTTGTTTATCATAATCCCAAGAAAATTTTCTCCAGGTTTACGGGGAATGTCACTTCAGCTAATCTGAAGTCATCTGGAAGCTAAGGAGAAACAATTAATGAATTAAACTAAGAAGAAACAATTAATCAGTGGACACAACTTGCCTCCAGAAGTTGGAGGTTTTAAGAAGAGATTGGACAACCACTTGTCTGAATGGTATAAGGTTTTGTAGAAAATTAGCACCCACCCCTCTTAGATGAATGAAATCTTTTAGGAAATATTCAAAAGGCAGTATATTATATTTTCCCTACAGGAAAAACATATTTCTAAAGAGACCTTCATTTCCCTGGCACCAGCAGTTATTTGGTACCCATTGGGAAGGACTGGGCCAGCCCATCTACAAAACAAAAGATCTTCAGCTCCACAACGATGGGATTATTTTTCAGGGCAAAGCCCTTCAGCCACAATAGACATTGCACAACGAAGTCCCTTCATTGCATCAGCCCAAGCTTCAACGAAACCTGGGACTCAGACAGCCTACAAAGTTACCATTGAGCCCCTACAGCAACCAATAGAACACATGCTCTTTCCTCAGGAACAGGAAGCTCAAGGGCAAGGGCCAAGAGAGGGTATAAATAAGTCTCACTCTCTACTCCATGTGGTTCACTTGCCCACAACCTCAAACCCGTGTCCATCAATAAACCCTCTTTCCAATCCGCCTCCACGTTTCCAGTTTATTCCTCCCCACTTGCAACTGAACCAGGGGGATATTTCTTCCAACAGTTCCCTGCCTGAGCATGGGGTTGTGCTAGAAGACCTCCAAGGTCCCTTCCAACTCTGTTCCTCCATTCTTCTGTTATAATAAAGCTGTTATCACATAATGCAAAATGTCATAAAATAGTTCCTCCCCTGATGTTTGACTGTGTCATGCAGGTCGACAGGGGGTACTTTCAAAGGAGATACAGCATATAGAATAACAGAGATGGAAGAAACCTTGGAAGTCTTCTATTGCAACCTCCTGCTTAAGCAGGAGATCTTACTGGACAAATGGCTACATCCACAACTTCTGGAGGCAAAGCTATTCCACCGGTTAATT
Source organism: Pseudonaja textilis (assembly GCF_900518735.1). The sequence goes on along the minus strand of NW_020769372.1, from coordinate 3,872,088 downwards.
GTTCTCAGCGTTAGGAAATTTCTCCTTAGTTCTAACTTGGTTCTCTTCTTGATCGTTTCCATCCATTGTCCCAAAGGTGCTTTTTTTTTTCAAGAGGCAACTGGACTTTCTGTTTTTTTTTTCTTTGAAGATGTTTCCCTTCTCATCCCAGAAGCTTCTTCAGCTCTGACAGGATGGTGGGGAATAGAAGGATTTATATTCCTTGCAGACAGCTGGTCATTTGCGTTCTTTTACAGAGCCACCGAGGCCACTTGGAGGTTTATCTGTGTTGTCAGAGTCACCTGAGTGGTGCTAAATGAATGCAAAAGACCAGCTGTCTCCAAGGAGTATAAATCTTTCCGTTCCCCACCATCCAGTCCGAGCTGAAGAACTTTTGGGATGAGAAGTGAAACATCTTCAAATAAAAAACAGAAAGTCCAGTTGCCTCTTGAATAAAAAGCACCTTCGGGACAACCATGACCTGGATGATGGAGAATCTCCATAGGGTTTCCATCCATTGTTTTTTGTCTTGCCTTCTGGTGCTTTGGAGAACAGTTTGACCCCTTGGTCTTTGTAGGAACCTCTCAAATTTTGGAAAACTGCTATGTCTGAATAGACCCCACATTTTCCAGTCCAGGTAGTTGATTAAACATCTGTCCTTGGGAGCTGAGAAAACTGGCAAGGAAATATCTCTGGAAGAATGATTGTTGTGGCTAACCGGCAGCTGGGTGCGGACAGCTGAGGAGAGCGAGGACTCGGATGAGGGGCCAGGACCATCAGGGAGTGGACTGCTGCCTTCAGAGATTTTGGGGGCTGGCAGCAGCGATGAGGAGGTTCCCGAGGAGCCTGTGCCAAGTGCGTCTGCGTGCAAGGTTGCTCGTAGGAAAGAGCAGCTACAACAGCACCGGCAACTTGGGAGTAAGGCTGCAAGGTAATGGCCCCTCCTTCAAGAAGATAAAAGCCGAACTGAAATGAACGTACTTTGCAGAAGGCAGAGACCTTTTGAAACGCCAGCTTCGTGGACATTCCAGTATCCCGAGTTTGTATTTGAAGATTCTTGTATTGCAAATTATTTCTGGTCTGTTATCTTTTGGGCAAGTCTCGCACAGTTTGGCAAGGCTTGTGCTTATTGCAGCTAATTATTTTATAGAAGCATTACAAGGTTTCTGTTCCTTTTGGATTGTGTTTGATTTGTCGGAAAAGGGCGTAGATCAGAACAATGATCCAATGGGTTATGGGTTAATTAACCACAAAAATTCCAACCTGCGCAGGTGAAGGAAGGCCGTGTAGCATTGCTTGCGGAACTCCTGGTACTGCTCGCTCTGCGTCCCTCCCATTCCTTCCACCATTTCCTTATTCAGCTTCATGGGTGGAGGAAGAGGCTTCGGGTCACGTCCCAGAATGTAGCCAAAATCAATGTGGAAAAGTTTGCCTGCATTGGGAACATCAGAAGAAAAAAAAAGGTTAGATTTACACCGAGGACGGAATTGACAAGGTTCAGCTCTCTCTTTAGTACTTAGGATTACAGAATAACAGAGTTGGAAAGGACCTTGGAGGTCTTCTAGTCTAGGGACTGCCAACCTTTTGGACCTCAGGGGACCACTAAATTCATAATTTTAAATCCCGCGGACCACTGATATGAATCCCGTGTGCTGCTCGCTGAAGCGCCTGGACTCCCAGTGAAGGGATGGGGTCCTTCAGGCATTTGGCTTGGCCACCTGTTACTGCAACCTTAAACACTCAAAGAGCCATTTGGACCCATTTCCCACAGGAAAAAAATACCACTGGGATCTCTCATCTCTCCCTTAGTATTTCTTTCTCTCTCTCTCTCATCTCTCTCTCTCTCATCTCCCCCCTCCCAATATTTCCCTCTCTCTCACACAAATATCTCTCGCTCTCTCATCTCCCTCTTTCTCTCTCCCCCTATATCTATCTATCTACCTATCTATCTATCTACCTATCTATCTATCTATCTCTATACATCCATATATTTATCCATCTATTTATCTGTCTGTCTATCTATCTATCTATCTATCTATCTATCTATCTATCTATCTATCTATCATCCATTCATCCATCTATCTATCATCCATTCATCCATTCATCCGTCTATTTTTCTATCTATCTATCTATCTATCTATCTATCCATCCATCCATCTATCAATCTATCATCCATTCATCCATCTATTTTTCT
>NW_020769372.1:3857354-3869646 GCF_900518735.1 Pseudonaja textilis | reverse complement strand
TCTATCTATCTATCTATCTATCTATCTATCTATCTATCTATCTATCTATCTATCTATATTTCTCACACACATACTTCTCTCTCATCTCTCTCAGCTGGACCAGTCAGTGTTTTGGGGTGGAGAGGAAGTCGCGTGTCTCCCAGTCACATAGCACCAAGGGCCAGAAAAAACATCCAAGAGATCTAGCAAGAGATGAAGCTTCGCTCGCAATCTGGAATAGCAGGAGTATGGAGCAATTGTCCATCCCCCAGGCGAGGAGTGAGTGGGAAGGGTGGCTGAGGAGCGGAGCTGGGTTCAGCCGACAAGAAGCCACAGCAGGGGGAAGAAAGAGCCGCGAGTTGCTGACAGCAGTTGCTTCCTCCACCCCATCTTGCCATAACAGCCCCAATTGCCTCATTCCGAGCAGCGAGGGCTGCACTGATCTTTGCACCTCCTGCAAAGTTGCAAGTTGCACTTTCCTCCCTCTACGGTGCTGATATCCAGGCTAACCATGAGCTGCCTGGCTGGTCCAATAATCCAGAGCTCTAGCCTCTGACCCATTTGTCATCCCGGAGCAATTCCTTCACCCGGGTGCGCCGCAGACCACCAAAATTTTCTAACGGATCACCAGCGGTCCGCGGCCCACCAGTTGGTGACCCCCTGGACTAGAAGACCTCCAAAGACCCTTCCAACTCTATAATTCTGTAATTCCATTCAGCAGAGAAGCTCAATGTTCATATTCATAAACCCACATGTGCAGTCATCTGTTTCCAGTTTAGGGCTCTCTGGATCTCCATTTCAAAGGATCAGGATGAGATAAGGTCAGTTTTTGTTTGTGAATACTATTGTCAGTCAGAATAAGCAACGGATGCCGGACTTGATGAATGCACCGCCTGGTATATTATCTGATGTAATGCTACTTCAGACGCTGATCACGACAGTACGATGAGAATGAATATTCCTGCTTTCTCCTTTTCTTCGGAAAGCAGAAAGACAACGCTATAGAGGACATGGCGTGAACACGATAAATTTGGCAGAATTGTGTGTGGCTTCTCAGTAGGTAAACTGGGCATGTTTGGAGAAACTCAGAGATTGCAACACTGGGGTGAGTCTCCTATCAAAACCCTCCAGGAAGAACAGGCAAGGCAGAGGTGGTATTCAGCTGGTTCGGATCGGTTCGGACGAACCTGTAGTGAAAATTTGGACCAGTTCTGAGAACCGGCAAATACTACCTCTGACTAGCCCCATCCACCTGCCCCCGCCCTTTCCCATCCTATATTCCATTGATTTTTAACTCAGCTGATTCACACAGCAGAGCGGATTGCCGCGCCTCAGCTGAGCTCAAAAAAACCAGCTCCCCTCATTGAGGGTGATCTTTGAGCGCTGCGCGCGCAAAGCGATCTGTGAGTGCTGCGTATGCGTGCAAAGTGATATGCGAGTGTTGTGCGGGCATGCGAAGTGATCTGTGAGTGCTGCCTATGTGCAGGAAGTGACCTTAGAGTGCAGTGTGCACGCACCAAGCACGCAGAGCCAGTAGTGTGCAATTTGGAACCCCACCACTGATGCAAGGTCATCTGATTCTCCTACACTTTGCACGTTTCATGGAACTTTTAGTTCTCCAATCCCATCTACTTAAGCAAGGTGTGGAAACCTGCAGAAACAGAATTAACGGAGTTGGAAGGGACCTTCGAGGTCTTCTAGTGCAGGGTTCACCAAACTTTTGGACCTCAGGGACCAGCAAACTCATAATTTTAAATCCCACAGACCAGAGAACTTGGGAAAATCCCCCCCAAAGTCTGCAGGACCGTTTTCCTATTGATTGACAGTTCTTTATTTGGGATCACAGGATACCATTCTCAGGGAGAGAGAGAGAGAGAGAGAGAGAGAAAGAGAGAGAGAGAGAGAGGGAGGGAGACTGACTGGGACTTTTGGCTTCAAGCAAGGAAAGCAGCAGAAGCAGCAGAAGTCTTTCTTTCTCTCCCCCAAACTCTGCCAGAAAAGAGTCTTTGCCGGCGCAGCCTCTTGGAACAGGAGGCCTTGCAGGGTCCCACAGACTCATTTCTGGCAGAATTTGGGGGAGAGAAAGAAAGACTTTTGCTGCTTTCCTTGCATGCAGACAAAAGCAGAAGAAGAAAGAAGTGGAAAGAGGTAGCCTGGTGGCCAGGCGAGGCACATGGGGCGAGTGGGGCAAGTTCCCCCTCTCCGCCCTTTCCCCCCTCCCCTCACTACCTCGTGTTGTTCACAATGCAAGCGACGCAAACCTTGTGTTCCCAAGAACCATGTGGATGGCACAGCCTCGTGTTCCCACACAGCCTGGATTAATTGCTTTGGGGGTGACATTTCTCTGCGGTCCAGCAAAATTTTCTCACAGACCACTAGTGGTCCCCGGCCCACTGGTTGGCGACCACTCATTCTAGTCCAACCCCCTGGTCAAGCAGGATACCCTATACCAGGGGTGTCCAACCTTGGCAACTTTAAGACTTGTGGACTTCAACTCCCAGAATTCCTCAGCCAGCCACAAGTCTTAAAGTTGCCAAGGTTGGACACCCCTGCCCTATACCATTTATGGACAAACAGCTGTCTAGTCTCTTCTTAAAAACCTCCAGTGATGGATTAAGGTTAAGAATGGAGGCTCCATTTAACTTTTTTTTGTGACAGTCATCCTTGCTGATCTGATGGCTTTGGAAATGTATCAGCGCACAAGATCTACCGTACCAGTTACGTATGCAAATATTCCTAAGATGAATTAATGGCTCTGATTCGCTCTGTACCGTGCTGGATAAGAAGTATAATTACAGTCTCAGGACTTATTCTTTGTCTTCCTTTTTTTTTTCCCCCCTGCATATAAAAAGCATGGATCTCTAGACTCATCATGAGGACAGGCTCAACATAAATTAGCAGTGAGAAGAATCTCTCTAAATGTTCGTAATTAAATAACTCGTGTGATTTTACAACATAGATCAAAGCCTGCTGGTTTAAAATGGTGTTTTTTTTTTGTGTTGTGCTTTGTGTGAGTAATATCCTTTACCATTTTTTTTTTAATCAATAGGGGAAGTAACCCAAGGCAGTTCCACATGGTACAACAGAGTTGATTCTTGTGGGATTCTGGTTTTTTTTTTTTTAATATTATCTTAAGTCAAACCGTGTGGAATTAATGCTGGGAATTTAGATAAATGAATGCAGGGTGAAATATGTCCGTATAGGAAGTTGGTGTCAGCAGAGCAGAAATTATATCCCTGAGGGCTTTTAAGAAAGTTCTCGTGATGACCCGGAGCGTGACACAAAAATAACAAAGTTACAAAAATAGAATAAATTCCCTTGAATGCCACCAACTTGGGCCCCAATGTCCAATTATCCTCGGCTGGATATCAAACAGTCTATGAAGGGAGTAAGTGCAGTCCGAACCCAAAGTAAAGATAATTATAAATTAAAAAAACCCAACACAAACCACACTGAAGTAATTAACACGGCAGGCCAGGATGATACATTGCAGACTTCCACAAGATAATGCAGCAACCACAGTTGGGAGGACGCCAAAACCCAGATAACCCTCGACTACAATAATGCATTCTTTGCTCCCAGCAAGGAGCTATGTGCAAACGCCCCACTTATATCCTGTTCTCCCAGCTGCAACTAATGAAAGGGATCAGGGCCTTTTTCTCTCCCATAAGCCATGTTGCTCCCTTCTCTGTTCCTCCCTGAGTGCCTTAGGATGAAGAGGGGATGGTCCCAGGTCTTCCTCTGAATACCCAGCCAGACTGTGCCCTTCCCCCATTCCTTCCACAGCCACCAGAGCCACACTCCCATTCCCTGTCAGCTACTCAATCTCCCCCTCAGAATCAGACTCCAACAAGGGCATGACAGTTCTCAACAGGAGAAACAAGGATGGATGCAATAGCTCATATAGTTTAGGCTTGTCCTGCTCTTCCTGTACAGGCAATCCTCGATTTACGACTACAGTTGAGTCTAAAATTTCTGTTGTTAAGTGTTCTGACCTGGCCTTCTCAGAAGCAAGAAACAGACTCCCTGCAAAGAAAAAAAACCATCTTTATTTAAACATGGGGAATTAATGCATTCACCAACAGAAAGTCCAGGCAAGAATCCTGCAAGGTGCTAAATGAAACAATAGTTCTTATTAGCTTATTATGATAAATGAGCTCCCGGGAGGCTGCAAATTAAGTCACTTCAAACAGAGAAATAGACAAATCTCAGCTCTGGCAAGGCAGTCCTGGTCGCACAAAACACACAAGGAGCAAACTTTCCAGAAATGCTAACAGTTGTCCGCAACAACCAAACCACTCCCCTTTCCTCCTATTTATTCCCCAGCCAGGGAGGGGCCAGTCAGCATCCACATTTGTTTTGCTTCCCGAGCCGGCTCATTGTCCTCCATTGTTCACCTCTCCTAACAGCTCTGCTCATACGTGCATCTGGAACAGGCTTCAGCTGTTCCTCCTCCTCACTCATCTCTGTCTCCAAAGGCCTCTCCAAAGCCTCTCCGGTGGCTGGGAAATATCAGACGGCATTGGCTCTATTTCTGTGTCTGACACTGAACATCCAGAGGCTCCGGATTGGTCCAAGTTCTTCCCCAACCTCCTCATCATCTGAATCGGCTGCCAGCTCCACTGGCAGCTGGCGGCCCACAACACTAAATGAGACATTTGTTAAAGTCAGGTTTTATGACCTTTCTTGCCACAGTTGTGAAATGAATCCTCACAGCTCTTAAGTTAGTCATATTGTTGTTAGATGAAACACGTTTTTTCTTCTGATGGGTCCAACTTTTTTCATGGTCCAGCCTCTTCTTTGAACCCAGTGAAAGAGTTAAGGAAGGAACCAGATTCACTGTTTCATGCAGACTTAATCATTGTGCAAAGATGATAAAACACATATTCGGCGCAACTGGTGTCAGCAGTTCAAAAAACATTTGCAGCGACAATTGGATTGTTGGCGTTAAGTCATCCAAGGCAATGTTTCCGAGACGTCGGCAGATGGGCCGAAAGAAAATAAAACCTCCTAAAAGGATTTATAAAAACGTCGGCATCATTTCCAATCTGCCTAATTTGTTCTTTATAAAATAACGTAGCTAATTGGCACTTGACAGAGGCACATATACACACACAGACATACTATTTCGAGATCTGTTAATTATATGCTTGGGTTTGTAAGATTTGCTAAAGACGTTCGACAAACGTAGTACTGTTATACACTCTGCTGCCTTCAAAATACAGTGCATGTTTAATAAGCATGTATTAGTCGTAGCTAATTAAGTATTGACCATAATTTTATTCCAGACTGAATAAAGAGGTTGTTTCCTTTCCATTGGATCTTCAATTATGATATTAATCTGATTTTTTTTTCTCCTAGCCGAGTTCCTTTCTATTAAGTTCTTTTCGTACAATCTTTCTTGTTAACATCTATAAGTCTGGTCTACGGGGAGCCCAGATGCCTAGCAATATGACAAAATTATATGTATTTCTTATCCTTTATGCCCTTTAGAGTTGGGGAGGATCGGGCAGCCTTATAGATGTCTCAAAAAAAAAAATGTTTTGCCGGAGTGTGCAGTGTGACTAGGTGAAATAATCCAGGAGCAAATAGAGTACACAGGTTTGTATTTACATATAGTGGTTTTATCCCACCAAAAGCATGTATACATACAAGTACTTTGATACAGGCCTTGAACAAACAAATCAATCAGCAGCTACAGCAAAGAAGCACACATGGAGATAAAAACACACCCCAAACAGGGCTTCTCTTATATTACAGCCTCTTAAAGTGGTAGCAGTCAAATAACCTTGCTGACTCATCACTACCACTGCATCATTGCATACCACCTGGTTGATCCTTAATGATTAACACCTTAATGAATTGGTTAACCAGGACGACAATTTGTGAACCTAAGTTAAATTCATCACTCACATTCATGACTCACAGTCTACAGAAAGTGGCTCATAGTCTGTAGACATTCTCAGTCATCCAGGACATGGTTGTGCCAAAGATGCTTTTTCTTAAAGGGTTTTCTTATCTGTTTCTTTTGAAGATGTAGAGTTGTAATTGCAGGAATGTTCTTATCTTGGATGGCAAACCTCAGATTAAGAATGTTTACTAGTAATTACAACTCAGGCAAAAAAAGTCACTAATGTAAAGGAGGATTAGAGAGAGGAAGTAAACACATGTTAGACTTTAACTAGAGATAATTAATTGTATTAATTACTATGCTAAACAGTAACAAAAGTTAAGCAATAACCAAAGTTAACCAATGCTGGAGGATTACTAAAAATGTGTATAAATGCAAGACTAGACTCCAATAAAGTCATCATGATTCAGTTGATCATGATCAAACACCTCGACTGCCTCGTCATTACAACATGAACACATTTGGCTTCTGATCCAAGAAGCTTCTTCAGCTGTGACAGGAGAGTGGTGAATGGAAGGATTTGATATTCCTTGTAGACAGCAGGTCATTTGCATCCTTTTAGAGGGTGGTTGAAGCATTTGGAGGTTTACCTGTGCCCTCAGGGTCACCTGACTAGTGCAAGTGGTTCCTGTAGTCTGCAATTTTTTCCTCCCGAAGTCCATTCCTTCTCCTACACAATTCAAAGGGTGTCCATCCCAAATTGCATAGCTAAAAGTCTGTAGAGGTTCTCCGTCATCCAAGTCATGGTTGTCCCAAAGGTGCTTTTTTCAGGAGGCAACTGGACTTTCTTAGTTTTTTTTTTCCTCTTGAAGACGTTTCACTTCTCATCCAAGAAGCTTCTTCAGCTCTGACTGGATAGTGGGGAATGGAAGTTCGGTGGTTCGAATCCCTAGCTTCGCATAACAGAGTGAGCTCCCGTTCCTTGTCCCAGCTTCTGCCAACCTAGCAGTTCGAAAGCATGCAAAGATGCAAGAAGAAAAATAGGGACCACTTTGGCGGGAAGGTAACAGCGTCCCGTGCACCTTCGTCATTTAGCTGGAAACGACTAGCATGTATGTGCGAGGGGAACCTTTACCCTTTTTTATCCAGTTCCCTTAGCTTCACTTAAGACTTACATACCGCTTTACAGCCCTCTCTAAGCGGTTTACAGAGTCAACATATTGCCCACCAAAATTGGAGTCCTCATTTTACCCACCTTGGAAGGACGGAAGGCTGAGTCAACCTTGAGCCTGGTGAGATGTGAAGTGCCAAATTGCAGGCAGCCAGCAGGCAGCAGAAGTAGCCTGCAGTACTGCACTCTAACCACTGTGCTACCGTGGCTCGTCATCCTACAATTAAGTCTCCAGACCCTCATCATTTTGCTTGCTCTTCTTTGCCCTCTTTCTTGGGACTGAGATTCCTTTGGGTATTAAGGTGACTAGAACAAATTTGTGGGCAGTCCAGTTCATGGTAGGCTGGCCAGTTGTTCAGTTTCATTTGATGATCGATCTTAATCAAAATAGAAGCTGGAAGGGACCTTGGAGGTTTTCTAGCCCAACAGCCTGCTCAAGTAGGAGGTCCTATACCATTTCAGATAAGTGACTGTCCAATCTGTTCTTAAAAACCTTCCAGTGATGGAGGAACCACAACTTCTCCAGGTAAGCTGTTCCACTGGCTAATTGTCCTCACTGTTAGGAAGTTTCTCCTGAATTCCATGTTGCTTCTCTCCTGGATTAGTTTCCATCCATTGTTTCTTGTCCTGCCTGGAGAATAGGTTGACCCCACTCCTCTTTGTGACAGTCCCTCAAATACTGGAACACTTCTATCATGTCATCCCTAGTCCTTCTTTTCTCTAGACTAGACAAACCCAAATTCTGCCACCCTTCTTCATAGGTTTTATCCTCCAGGCCTTTAATCATCTTAGTTGCTCTTCTTTGCACTTTTTCCAATGTCTCAACATCTTTTCTCTAATGTGGTGAACAAAATTGGATGCAGTATTCCAGATGTGGCCTTATTAAGGCTTTACAAAGTGATACTAATGCTTCACCCGATCTTGATTCTGTGCCTCTGTTTATATAACCAAGGATTGTATTTGCTTTTTTGGCTGCTGCTGCACACAGCTGGCTCATATTTAAGTGATTGTCCACTAGGACTCCAAGGTCCCACTCACAGGCACTGCTTTTGATGGTTAACAGAGATTTCTTTATTAAATTATCATTGTAGTTAATTCTCAGCCTCAGTTTTCATGCTTAGTAGAATGGGCTTGGATCCCGGAGACCACAGGGCCATCTGCTACAGGTAGAACTTGGCTGTTCTGCTCATATAAGTTTGCAAGATATGCCAAGTGTTCCCCGCACCTCTAATGAAACTAAAACAGTTGGGATCAAGATATGCACCTCTTCTGTTGACTTAACGGTATATCCACCCACATATACAATTACCTTTACAACAACTCTTTTTTAGGATTTTAATCCCCTGGTTTCTTTGCACTGGATCAGCTAATCTTATTTATCAAATCCATCCTTTGACTGCAATTTAATGCGTTGTATGTTTTGTATCAGGATTCCAGCAATCACTCTAATTAAATCATGATTCTCAAGACAAACTTCAAAAAGCTTCAAAGGATTTATTAGAGGCAACATACTGGCACTGCCCTGTATGAAGCTAACTCTGGCATATGTAATTTACAGTCACCTGTCATCCTGTTTGCCCCCTCCCTCACGGGTGTCTGTATCTGTAAACCAGATTCTCCAATTGAGTACGTTCACGGGCTGGGTGTCATCATTCATGTTCTCCAATTAAATATAATCATGGGCAAAAGCTCCGGTATTTTAGTTACAATCTTTTAAAGATAAGAGTTGGAATGTGTGATGACCCAGAGCGTAACCCAAACGTAACAAAATCCAAAATGTAACTAAATGTCCTTTAATGCCTCCAACTTGGCCCCACTGTTCAATAATTCTCAGTTGGAGATAAAACGTATTCAAAAATAGTCTTCCAATGAAAGCAATACAGTCCGAACTTAATGAGCAGATAGAGGTAAAAAAAAAAAAAAAACTAAAACGAACTACAATGAAGGAAATTTCACAATGGACCAGGATAAGTAATTACGAACTACAAGGAGATTAACAAGGCACAGTCTGTTGGAAGGACGCCAACCAAGGTAACTTCAGCCCAAGATAAAATGCTCTTTGCTGCTGGCAACACTGTGTTTTAACTGTCTCTCTTATGTACTATTCTCCCCAGCTGCAACCAATGAGGGGGATCATGGCCACTTCCTCTCTCCTAAGCCAAGTTGTTTCCTTCTCCGTTCCTCCTTGTATGTCCTAGGATGCAGAGGGGGTGGGCCTGGTTCTTCTGACTGCACAGCCGGCCTCTGCCCTTCCCCAGCCTCCTCCACAACCTCCACACCGCCACTCCCTGCCGGCTATTCATCCTCTCCTTTAGAATCCGACTCTACCAAGGGCATGACATAATGTAATTTTGCTTTCAAACTGCTGCACCGCTCTTTCAGATTTCCTTCCTCCCTCCCCCCCCCCCCTTTTAAAGGCAACTACTAAAACAGGCATAGGAATGCTTTATGAGTTGACATTTTTCTCCTACCCCAAGTCACACAACGGGATGGCAGGGAAATCGTATAAAAGGAATAACAACGACCAAATAAAGCATTTAGCAAAATGGAAAGGAAACTGTAAATGTTTGCTGGCTGAACGCTACAACCATCTCATTTTATTAAATGTTGAGATGGTTAAATCCACAAGTTATGCCTTGTTAATTCTGCCTCCTATGCAAAGTCCAGCAATATATTTTTTTTATACTGTGCGGCTCCAATAGTTTCAGGCAATTTTATAAAAATCTTAAGATCGCTTTAACAAGCCTTGCACTCGTACGGAAACACACACAATTTCAAAAGGACATGATTTTCTTGTACTGTGGAGATGCCCCAACATTTGACCCCCTCCTCCCGAAAAAAAGTGAATTCTTTACCTGTTTTGGTGAGCAAAAGATTATCCAGGTGCCTGTCCCCAACTCCAAGTATATATGTGATCACACAATACCCAGCTGAAAATTAAAACAAAACAAAATTAGCATAGCTCTCTGTAAATGTTATAACTCCTGAAGATCAAAACCAAACTAAAGCAAGTTAGATTATTTTGTCAGAAACCTGTGGGGGTCCTTGCTAGCATTGATAAAGATACCTAGTTGGGTAATGAAACGTCTGCAAGAAAACAACCAATCTCAGAGTGCACCAAGGATCTCCAAGGGCCTTTGCTGGCACTGATGATGTTACCTAGTTGGGTAATGAAACATCTTCAAGGAAACAACTGAACTCAGAGTGTATCAAATGTCTCTAATTCCATCATTTCTAACCCAAAACTTCATACGAACTGTTTCTCAAAATTCTTTTCACTACTCCTTGAGCAAAAATTGATCACTTCTGGGAAAAGGCTATTAGTAATCAATTCATTAAAGTAAAGAGTTTTTTTAGGAAACCCCTGTCTTCTCAATTGCAGACAGAACCATGGAAGTGTGCGCCAATGCTTACCGCAACTTTTCACATAGGTGTCCATGACTTCCGCGCTTATGCCGTGGGGGCCGGTTTCACTCGGGGCGTATTTCCGGAAGAAGTTCTGCAAAAGCGAAGCAGAAGAGTTACAGGTCCTTAACTTACAACCACAATTAGGACTGGGACCCCCATCGCTAAGCAATGTGGTTGTTAGGTGAGCCATGCCCAATTTGACGTAGTGACTAAGCAAACCTATCTTCCGCCATTGACTCTGCCTGTTGTAAGCCTCCTGGGAAGGTTGCACATTGCGATCATGGGACCCAAGATGTTGCATCCATGTGTTCTGACCTAGGTTCCCCCAAAAGCACTAAGCAGACTCTTGGTCTCGGCAAAACCCCTTTTATTCAACGAAGGTGAATTTCTTGCATTCACCTTCAGCCAAAGGCCTGGCAAACAGTCTTTCAAGGGTGTAATTCGGAGCACAGCCCTGATCTAGCCTGGAGAGCTGCCTAGTAAATATTTCCAAACGCAGTGCTGACAAGGAAGGACTCGGCACAGACTCTCCGAGATGCACAGACAGATCTTCACACTGCTGCAACGAACAAATTGTTTCCTGCAAAAGCCCCCTCCCCTTTTGCTCCTCTTTTAATCCTTATGGAAGGGGCCATTCAACATCCGCCTGTGGCTTTATTCCCAAGTCAACCCTTAGTTCCTAATTGTTCTTTTCTTTTGGCAGCTCTGCGCATGTGCAGGCTGGAAACCGGCTCCCGCTGCTCCCCCACCTTACTGCTGTCCGACTCTGAAGGCAGCTGACCACTGTCAGACTGCCCTGGCCCCTTCTCTGCCTCTGATGCAGAGCCCTCGTCTGAGCCTTCCTCAGCCTCCAGGACTGGTCCATGTTCCTCCCCAACCTCTTCGCTGTCCGACTCTGCTGCCAGCTCCGCTAGCCGCCAGCGGGCCACAACACCATGGTAAATATATGTCAGTTGCTCAATACCCAAATTTGGATCAGGTGACTGTGGAGACACTGCAAAGATTGTAATCATAAGGACCGGTCATAAATCACATTTCTTTTCCAGGGTGCCATTGTAATTTCCAATGGTCATTAAACTGGAATACCCGTCGCTAAGCAATGTGGTTGTTAGGTGAGCTGTATGAGAATGGTCGTACATCAGAGACTGTCTGAATGTTTTGGACAAGCACAAAATGAATTCCCCAAGATGATAAAAGGATTGTGGAGAAAACTCATCACCCTGGGCTAATGTTGCAGTTCTATTCATTGATTCATTGATTCATTCATTGATTCATTGATTGATTGATTCATTAATTGATTGATTGATTCATTAATTGATTGATTCATTCATTGATTCATTGATTGATTGATTCATTAATTGATTGATTGATTCATTCATTGATTCATTCATTGATTCATTCATTGATTCAATGATTCATTCAGACATTCATTCAGATATTCAGATAGGCAGATATATATTCATACATATAGACAGACAGATAGACAGTCATAAAAGGCTTCAAGACTCAATGGTGAACTGGCCTCCAATATTTATATAGAAGCCAACCAATATATTGATGAGGATTCTCAATCATCCAGATAGAGTTGTCTGGAAGTTGCATCATGGCAACTGGACTTCTTTTCTTCTTGGTTTGAAATGTTTCATTACTTAAGAGCTCTGAGGGTACAGTGGTTACAACGCAGCATTGCAGGCCCACTCTGCCCATAGCCAGGAGTTCGATCCTGACAGGCTCAAGTTTGACTCAGCCTTCCCTCCTTCAGGGAGGGAAGTCAGAAAAATGAGGACTCAGCTTGTTGGGGGCAATATGCTATAAACCACTTAGGGAAGGCAGTAAAGCAGTATGAAGCAGTATATAAGTCTAAGTGCTATTCCTTCCTTCCA
>NW_020769372.1:3833379-3844572 GCF_900518735.1 Pseudonaja textilis | reverse complement strand
GGGGGGGGGGGACATTTCTCTGCAGACCACCAAAATTTTCTCGCGGCCCACCAGCGGTCCCCAGTCCACCAGTTGGCGACCACTGTCTGTATGGCAAGAGTTGGTTCGTTCCAACAACTTGCCGCTACCCAAAAAATTCACTTTGATAGAAGAAGTTACTTGGATGAGTAACGAAGCCCCTCTGTTTTAATAAACGTTGATCCAGTAGCAATGATTTAACCTTTTCGAGATTTCCAACCATTGTTTCTTGTCTTGCTTTCTGGTTCTTCGGAAAAACAAGTCATTCAACCCTGAAATATTCTCTTTCCTTTCTCACTTGTAGTTTTTTTTTTCCAAAGTCCCTATTGCACAATGGGGGAAAAAAAATAATAATCCTTACCTTGAGGAGGGCTTGACTAAACCTACGCATGACGTTGAGGTACATTTCGTGTGTTTTGGGATCTCTCTGTTGTGTGTCTCGGTCTTCACACTCCACAATCACGTACCTTTCATGGGGACAAGAAGAAGCTGGGATGACTGGTGGAAAAAGAGCCGCAAAGGACCAGTTCAGGGAGAGAAGATAATGTCTACAGGCGGTCTTCAACTTACAACTTTAAACGGGGACTAGAATTTCGACTGTTAAGCAAGGCCGCTTGTTAAATGAGCCATGCCTGATTTTACAATTTATTTATTTTTTTTGCCCCGGTTCCTAAGCAGTTGTTAACTGAATCCCATGGCCATTAAGTGAGTTTCGGAAGCTGCAACTGCCATAAATAAATGTCAGTTATCAAGTACTGTACCCGGAATTTTGGTCACATGACTTTGCTGTGATGGTTGTAAGCAAAGGACTGGCCGTAAGCCTGTTTTCTTTATCGATGCAATTGTAAAATTTGAAGAGTTGCTAAGTGAATGGTTGCAAGTCAGGAATTGCTTGTACACGTCTACAGCTTCTCCTTCTGCATATGTAGAATAACAGGTTAACAGAGTTGGAAGGGACCTTGTAGGACATCTAGTCCAACCCCCACCCAAGGAGACCCTATACCATTTCTGACAAAAAGCAGTCCAGAGTCTTCTTGAAAGTTTCCAGTGATGAAGCTCCCACAACTTCCAAAGACAACACCTGTTTCATTGGTTGATTGTTCTCACTGTCAGAAAATTTCTCCTTATTTCTAGGTGGAATCTCTCCTTGGTCGGTTTTCATCCATTGTTCCTTGTCTGGCCTTCAGGTGCCTTAGAAAATAGCTTGACCCCTTCCTCTTTGTGGCAGCCCCTCAAATATTGGAAGACTGCTATCATGTCTCCCCTGGTCCTTCTCTTCACTAGACTTATAATGCCCAGTTCCTGCAACCGTTCTTCATATGTTTTAATTTCCAGTCCCCTAATCATCCTGGTTGCTCTTCTCTGTTCTTTTTCTAGAGTCTCAACATCTTTTTAGTGTAGTGACCAAAACTGGATGCAGTAATTCTAGGTGTGGTCTTACTAAGGCTTTATAGAGTGGGATTAGTACCTCACTTGATCTCGATTGTATCCCACTGTTGATGCAATTTAGGGTTTCATTAGCTTTTTTTGGGCTCCCGCTGCTCACTTTTAACTCATATTTAATTGGTATTATTAGATTCAAATCAATATATTTACTTAATAAAAGCTGGGCCAAGCTTCTGCATGGATATTGAGTAGCACAGAATTGACTTTCTGAAACAAAGTCAGATAAAATATCTCTTTTTCACCCCCCCTCAGTTTGGTTGAGAATATTCCATAGAACCAATTCAGTTCTATATTTTGGAAAATTTCAGATTTTTCACTTGAAGATACAGGTGGTCTTATGATCAAAATTGAGCCCAATATTTCTCTTCCCAAGTGAGACAGCTCTTAAGTGAATTTTGGCCCATTTTACGAATTTTCTTGCCAAGGCTGTTGAGTGGATCACTGCAATTGTTAAGTTAGGAATGCGATTGTTAAATCAATCTGACTTCCCCATTGACTTGTGCTTGTGTAGAGGGTCATAAAAGGGGATTACAGGACCCTGGGATACTGCAACCATCATAAACACAAGTCAGTTGCCAAGCATGTGAAATCTGATCATGTGATCATGGAGATGCTGCAACGGTCGTAGGTGTTAAAAATGGTTGTAGGTCAGTTTTTCGAGTGGCGTTGTGATTCCAAATGGACACTAAATGAACTGTTGCAAGTCCTCCATGTCCCCCCCACCCCCAAGTTGGGTTAAATGTATGATTTTTCAACATTATTTCCTTCCCATCTGAGAAGAAACAACAGTTTGGATTGCAAAATGAAACCGTCAGGATGTCAGGATTCCGTCAGTTAAATCATGAGCCTCATCCTCATCTATATTGAGATGATGGACGACCACGTACCCCTAGTGTGCCAAGTACTGAAAAAACTTCTAACAGCAAATCTGTACGTCAAGCTATCAAAATGCAAATTTCACCACAGACAGTTGGACTCCCTGGGATACAGAGTCTCAAATAAAGGCATAGAGATGGAGGCACGGCCAATGCAGGAAACCTCCGAGGGTTCACCAGAACAACTGGCAGCCACCTCCAACAGAACCCCAGAGGTCAGACAGATCCCCAGAGAATAACAGATAACAGATAATCAGAGTTGGAAGGGACCTTGTAGGTCATCTAGTCCAACCCCCTGCCTAAGCAGGAGACCCTATACTATTTCTGACAAATGGCAGTCTAATCTCTTCTTGAAAGTCTCAAGTGATGGTGCTCCCACAACCTCCGAAGGCAACATCTGTTCCATTGGTAGATTGTTCTCACTGTCAGAAAGTTTCTCCTTATTTCCAGGTTAAATCTCTCCTTGTTCAGTTTCTATCCATTATTCCTTGTCTGGCCTACAGGCGCTTGAGAAAATAGCTTGACCTTTTCCTCTCTGTGGCAGCCCCTTAAATATTGGAAGACTGCTATCCTGTCTCTCCTGATCCTTCTCTTTACTAGACTAGCCAAGCCCAGTTCCTGTAACTATAATATCAAGAGCTCGCTGAAGTATTCAGCGAGACGGAGTGTGACATCCTACCCCACTCCCATCGCGAAATAGTCTGCGTCATAGAAATCATCCCTGGGACAAAGTTACCAAAGCCCAAAATGTACGCCATGACACCCCGTGAAATGCAAGAAATGTGCAGATATATAGACAAAAACTTAAAAAGGGGTTTCATCGAACCAACCAAGCCACGAGTCGCAGCCCCTGTCCTGTTCAAAGAAAAAAAGATGGGACCATGAGGTTATGCGTTGATTTTAGAGCAATCAATGGACCGTGTGTAAACAACCTATATCCCCTCTCGCTCATGAAGGACACGTTATCCCACCTGGCCAAAGGGAAGGGTCCTGAGTGAGCTGACAAGAGTAGAATGGATGTGGGACTGGGAACAAGCCAGAGCCCTAAAGCTCCTGTCACATGACTGACATTGTGGTAGTTCATAATTCTTTCCTACTTCTTTCTTACAAGAAAATGCAACTGAATAACAGAATAACAGAGGTGGACGGGACCTTGGAGGTCTTCTTGTCCAACCCCCTGCTCGAGCAGGAGATTCTGTGCCATTCCAGAAAAATGACTGTCCAGTCTCCGTTTAAACACTTCCACTGATGGACCACCCACAACTGATTAATAACAAGAAACTCCGTGTTTCTGAACTCTATTAAAATTGTACCTGGGACAATTTTCAGCACTGAGAAGTTCAAAAGCTTACTCACCAGTACAAATAGTTTGCCAGTGTGGAGTTCTTGCATGCTCGTGATATTAAGAATGTACAAAGGTCTTGCTGGAAGAAAAAAATAAAGGAGGCTTTTTTTAAAAAAAAGTCAGGAATTTGACAGATCTAAGATTTCAATCAGAATAGAGCTGGAAGGAACCTTGGAGGTCTTATAGCTCAACCTCCTATCATCCATCCGTCCATCCATCTATTTATCTATCTATCAGCTCTCTCTCTCGCTCTCTCGCTCTCTTTCTCTCATCTACAGTATCTATCTATCTATCTATCTATCTATCTATCTATCTATCTATCTATCTATCTATCATCCTCTTCAGCGATCCATATCTGTATAAAAGCACAACAAAATTGCAATTTTTTAAAAAAATCTTCATTGCAGGTACTCTAGAGTTCAGCAAATAAACAATATGATGTTGTTAGTTGCCCAGAGTCTTGCTGAAATGAGTGACAAACGAATTAAATAAACAAACAAACAATGAATGAAAACCATGTTTTTTTTTCTTTCCTCTTGTCAACCCTGATGTGAGCCTAGCTGAAGCCATAGTTAGAGGGTTTTTTTTTGCCAAAACAATAGAGTTTTCCTGTGGGAGCCAAGGACATTCTCATAGGTGGCTGGCCAGAAGAGGAGCAAGTAACCTAGCAACCGGCCAGCTTCTGGATTGGACAGTGTGACCAGTGACTTGGGGGGGGGGGGGGGCGTTTTCTTTTAATTAGATAAAAGGCATGGGGAAAGCTCAGAGTCGGTTTTCACCAGTTTGTGCCAATATGATATATCCAATAAAGTATTATTTGAGGAACATGAGTGCCAGGGAGTTTGTTTTTTGTGGGTACATCACTTGGAACTCTGATATCTTCGTCAACTAAGCAGTGGAGAAGTTACAGGGAGTAAGAGAATAACAGAGTTGGAAGGGACCCTGGGGATCATCTAGTTGTTGTGGTTCGCCGGCAGCAGGTGTGGATGGCTGAGGTCTCGGAGAGAGAGGACTCAGATGAGGTACCTGTGTGTGATGCAGGGATGGGGCCAGGACCATCAGGGAGTGGAGTGCTGCCTTTGGAGATTGTGGAGGCTGGCAGCAGTGATGAAAAGGACCCCGAGGAGCCTGTGCCCAGTGCGTGTGCACGCAGGGCTGCTCGAAGGAAAGAGCAGCTGCTGCAGCACGGGCAACTCAGGAGTAAGGCTGCAAGGTAATGGCCCCTCCCTCAAGAGATAAAAGCCAGCTGAGAAACCGGAGTTCTTTGCAGGAAGCAAAGAAGGTTTTGTACTTCAAGTTCTTGTGGAAGTTCGGTCTATCCTGGTTTGTTTTCAGAGACTTTTGGCTTCGGTTATTTCCTTGCAATTTAATCCAGTGTTCTTGGCAGCCTTGCACAACCTTGGCAAGGCTTGTTCTTATCTGGGACAATTAGTTTTAATAGTGCTTTGCTGTGATTGAACAGAATTTACAGAGACGCATTAAAAAGGTTTTGCTTTGAACTATGTTTTGTGTTTGATTTGAACGAGGCTTGGGTCAGAACACTAGTCCAGTTCCCTTGCTCAGGCAAGAAAAGCTTCTACCATTTCAGACAAATAGTTCTCTTCTTGATAATAATCTCTTCTTGAAAGCCTCCAGTGATGGAGCTTCCCATGAATTCCTGAGGCAAGCCGTTCCACTGATTCATTGTCCTTGCGGTCAGGAAATTTCTCCGTATTTCTCTCCTCGATGAGCTTCTATCTGTTGGAATCAGACCACTCACACTTTATAAGGATGGTTTTAAAAAGAAAAAGGCCAGGCATGATTGTGGCCATCATTCTGAGTTTTTCAACACCTACCCAGATCCAGACACCTGCACACAATACAGGCAAAAATACAAGAGGCTCTGCCCGTTTTCAAAGCTTATCCTTTCAAAGTTGACCTCAACTCTCGATTACTCTGCTCACCTCAAGGTTTTCATTCTCAGCCGATTCTTTCGTTTTTGCCGTTGGTAGCGGGGAAGAAATGAGGGGCAGTGGGCTGGTGATGATCTGTGAGCTGAGGAGAGGGGGAAAAAATAAGAGACATTTTTGATATACAATAATATAGAAAAAAAAATCAGTGGGTCTGTGCTATAAGAAATGAAGACATAGAATGGGATGGCATGCTTTTCTGTGGTATAAGGGAACTAAATCGCAGGGCTATTTTAGAAGGCATTATATAAGGGAGTCTTTATGGTTGAATTGGGAGAAAATTAAGAGACAATGTTATTTGAAAATCCCAGTCTGGTTATCAACTATTGAAGCTTTTTCTTATCCTATAACATACGAGAAGGAACAAACAGTTAGATATGGGGAAATATTGGATGAAAAGAGTGAACTTAAAACGATGCAAAATCTAGAAGAACAAGGTATAAGGATGAATTGGTTTTCATATGCGCAAATACACTCAAGGTATCTTAAATATTCTAAAACAGAGGGATTTTATGATAAATTGACTGACTTAGATAGGATTTTGACAGGTACTGATGAAAAAGTGATCAAAAAATTATATAGTTATTTTCTGGAAATTAAACTAGAGGAAGAAATGAAGACATAGAATAACACATAAGACTTTGGAAATCTTCTAGTCTAACCCCCTGTTCAAGTAAGAGACCCTATATTGAACTGAATTAATATA
This sequence comes from Pseudonaja textilis, assembly GCF_900518735.1. The sequence goes on along the minus strand of NW_020769372.1, from coordinate 3,838,233 downwards.
ATATACTGAATTTAACTCGTCAGAAAATAGGATTCAAATTTTAATGGAGATGTCTTTACAATGGTTTCCTTGACTTGGTATTGCAAGAATATTGTAGGCTCTGATTTGCTCAGTTTGGTCATGTCCTATCATGGCTTTGTTTTGGTTTCATGTTATAACTCATTTCAATATAGTATTAGAGAAGAGGTCTCCAAACCTGGCAACTTTAAGACTTGTTAAGACTATGCTGGCTGAAGAATTCTGGGAGCTGAAGTCCACAAGTCTTAAAGTTGCCAAGTTTGGGGACCCCTGTATTAGAGGAAAAAAACATCTTTATTTATATTTATTTATATCCTGCCTTTATTATTTTTAATAAACAACTTAATAAACAAGTTAATACCTAATCCTCCTACTTCATTTGATTTTCCCCACAATATCCCTATGAGGTAGATTGGGCTGAAAGAGTGTGATTGAACCAAAGTCACCCATCCAGTTTTCATGCCTAAGGCGGGACTAGAACTCACCATCTCCTAGTGATTGGCCCATAGTCACTCAGCTGTCTTTCATGTCTAAGGCAGGACTAGAACTCACTGTCTCCCGATGATTGGCCCAAAGTCTCCCAGCTGTCTTTCATGCCTAAGGCAGGACTAGAACTCACTGTCTCCTGGTGATTGACCCAAAGTCACCCAGTTAGCTTTCATATCTTATGGTGGAACTAGAACTCACCATCTCTTGATGATTGGCTCAGGTTCCTGGACCAAACACCAAGAGACTGTGAGTTCTAGTCCTGTCTAACGTACAAAAATCACTGGATTATTTAGGGTCATTTGCACTTTCTCAAACCAACCTACCTCATAGGGTCATTCTTAGGAAAATAGGAGGCGGAAGGAGCATTTAAGTATGTTCACCTCCACCCCAAGTGTATAAAGTAATAAAAGCAGGATAAAATTCAAATCCAATAATAATAAATTCCCACAGCAAGCAAAGGAAGCAAATTAATCCATGTTCCTAAATGTATAAAGTACCACATTTTTCACACTGTAAGACACACTCCCCCCCCCCAAAAAAAGTGGGTGGAAATATCTGTGCATCTTATACAATGAATGTTGCTGAAGCACCATCCACCTGCCGGCCCCCCTCTTTTAGCCTCTGCCTCCCAGCCATCTGCCTCCTTGCAGCTTCAGCACAGCCTGATTAGCACAAGCAGCTGGTTAACGGTATTGGCACATTCCCATTGTTGGCCTCCGTGCGCCCCATTTTTGACTTCCGCGTGCTCCATTTTCAACCTCTGTGCGTCCCATTTTCAGCCCATTCCAGGCAGTAGTGAACGGGCCAAAAATGGGACACACAGAGGCCGAAAATGGGACGTGCGGAGGTGGTGACAGCAGCGGTGATTGGCAGTGTCGATCCCCGCAGCCTGGAACAGCTGATCGTTGGTATTCCGGGAGGCCGATCCAATCACCAATCAGTTGCTTGTGCCAATCAGGCTGTGCTAAAGCTGAAACAGGCTGTTTGCTGTTTACTACAAGGAGGCAAACGGCTGGGAGGCAGATTTTTTTTTTTCCCCTTGCTTTCCTCCCCCAAAAGCTAGGTGCGCCTTATAATCTGGAGCATCTTTTAGTGCGAAAAAATATGGTATTTAAAAAACTCGAACACATTCGTGAATTTCCTTCTCCCTTCCCCTTCTTTGCGATTTTGCAATTACACGTATAGCAATTATCCCCACTGTCCTATGCGAACATACACACGTCTTCAATGATGAATGGTTTTTTTTTTTTAAAAAGTGTGAAATCAATTAGCCAACGCTTCGTGAACAAAATAAAATCTCCTTGGCTGGCGAGAATTGTTTTCGGCAAGGAAGGCAATGCCTCTTTTTATGATTTTGCCATTAACCTTCCAAACGTTTGCCTGCTGAAGAGGATTAATTATTAATTTAACGATTTTGATGTAAGCACATTTATTCAGAAGTAAGCACGCCAAACATGGTCCTGCTGGGTTGAATGGATGTTGCTTCTTACGAAGGAGATTTAAAAGAGCAAACTCTAAATATGAATACCATAATTGCTTTATAATTTCAAATGGCAGCAGATATGTTCTCATTAAGCACCCTAGGCTCAAATCTTTCCTTTACAAGGGAGCTGTTTAGCAAGGTTAGATATATTTGGGGATAATTAACCATGGTGCTCGATTAATGATAGCCTCAGAAAAGGTCATAAAATCAGGGAACTCTAATAGGTAACCGAAATTACAACCATCGTGACTTACAACCAGAGTGGGCAGGCTCCATTATGGTCACAACCTGAGAACTTCCTATTGTCATGCCCCTGTTGGAGACTGACTCCGAGGGAGAGGAGGAACAGCCGACAGGGAGTGGAAGTGTGGCTCCAAAGGTTGTTAGAGGAGGCTGGGGAAGGGCAGAGGCCGGCTGGGCAGTCAGAAGAACCAGGCCGATCCCCTCTGCATCCTAGGACACGCAGGGAGGAATGGAGAAGAAAACAACTTGGCTTACGAGAGAGGAAGCGGCCATGATCCCCCTCATTAATTGCAGCTGGGGAGAATAGTATATAAGAGAGACAGTTACAACACAGCGTTGCCAGAAGCAAAGCGAGTTTTATTTTGGGTTGAAGTTATCTCGGTCGGCGTCCTTCCAACATGCTGTACCTTGTTATCTCCTTGAAGTTGGTAATTACTTATCCTGGTCCGTTGTGGAAATTTCTTCATTGTAGTTTTTTTTTTTTTTATTTCACCTCTATCTGCTCATTAAGTTCGGACTGTATTGCTTTCGTTTGAAGACTATTTTTGAGTATGTTTTATCTCCAACTGAGAATTATTGAACAGTGGAGCCAAATTGGAGGCATTAAAGGACACTTATTTATGTTTTTTGTTACATTTGTGTTACACTCCGGGTCATCCCAGGAAACATTTGCACTACTCAGGAGACCCTGAGGACACAGATAAACCTCCAAGTGGCCTCAACGACCCTCAAAAAGGAAGCAAATGACCAGCTGTCTGCAAGGAGTATAATATAAATCCTTCCATTCCCCACCATCCAGTCAGAGCTGAAGAAGCTTCTTGGATGAGAAGCAAACCGTCTTCAAATAAAAAAAACTCCCTTCGAACAGTGTGGGAGTATGAATGGATTTCCAGAAAAATTGCAGACTACAGGAATCAGGAGCACCACTCAGGTGATCCTGACGACACAGACAAACCTCCAGGTGGCCTCAATGACTCTCTGAAAAGGATGCAAATGGCCAGCTGCCTGCAAGGAATATAAATCCTCCCATTCCCCACCATCCAGTCAGAGCTGAACAAGCTTCTTGGATGAGAAGCGAAACGTCTTCAAAGAAAAACCAAAAAGTCCAGTTGCCTCTTGAAAAAAGGCACCGTTGGGAGATCTGTATAAATGCTTCACGTTCAAATCTTTCACCTACCTCTCTATTTCAGGCGCAGTGACTCCAGATGTGGCCATACTCTCCGACACGGATCCTTGAGTTTCCTTTTTTGTGGGCTCCAACCCACTCTTGATGTCGTCAAAATTTTCGTATTTCAGAGCTTGGACAAGCTGCAGTAAATACATCAGCAGATCCTGGGGGCAGAAAACAGAAGACGCAGGGAAATTCAATATAGGAATTTGATTATTATTATTTTTTTTTTACAACAAGGAAGGATCCAGAAAGGGTTGGGGGAGGGCTAGGAAAGGGAAAACAAAAAGAGAAAGAAGAATGGAAGGGGAAGAATCCTGTTGTGGACTGTCAGCTGCCGGCCAGGGTTGATGGGAGCCAGCATCGAGGAAACCTGAGGGGGAAGAGGGAATGGAGCTGGCAGAGAGAGAGAGAGAGAGGCGGAGCCTGGGCTGTCTGTCAGCCCTCAGATGGAGAATCAACAGCCCCCAGATCTGGAGGTGGCTGATAAGGAGGAGGAGGAACAGCTGGGTCCAGTGCCTGATGCACAGATGCACAGAAGGCAGAGGAGAGGAGAGCAGTGGAAATCTATGGGCCGGTCCTTGGGATGGAAGAGCCATCGCTGCAGCAGGCAGAGATGAATAGGTGTGGCAGATAACTATTCACCTCCTTGGTGGTGTGTGTGTGTGTGTGTGTGTGTGTGTGTGTGTGTGTGTATATAAGGGGGGGAGGGATGCCAGGATGCTGGAGCTCCTAATAAAGGTATCATTGATTTAATTACAGAGGGTTTGTTGTGTTTGGGAGCCGGGTCGGAACATATTCCATAACAACAATAATAGCAATATCATCATCATAATTGTCCTCATTCCTGCTATAAATTGAAGAGGTGGCTGGCTAAGGAATTCTGGGATTTGAAGTCCACAAGTCTTATAGTTGACAAGACCCCTGTTTTAAAGCATGTCCTTGCTTCCAAACAGCGGTCTCCAATCCTGGCGGCTTTAAAAATTGTGGACTTCAATTCCCAGAATTCCTCAGCCAGCCATGCTGCCTGGAGAATTCTGGGAGTTGATGTCCACTAGTTTTAAAGTTGACAAGTTTCAAAATCCTGGCTGAGGAATTCTGGGTGTTGAAGTCCACAAGTCTTAAAAGTCATCAAGCTTGGAGACCCGTGCTTTAAAACCTGACAAAGGGATTTTGAAGCAGCGCACGATGATTGAACCAGTTGTAACACCAGCAGCATCCTACTACTGCCTTCAATGCCCCTTCCAACTTTGTTATCGGTGCTTAATGACTACCATTAAGTGTTGCACCTTATGATTCTTGATTCTTAATGAACGTACCTTTTCTTTATGTATACTGAGAGTATTTACACCAAGACAAATTCTTTGTGTGTCCAATCACACTTGGCCAAGAAAGTATTCTATTCTATTCTATTCTATTCTATTCTATTCTATTCTATTCTATTCTATTCTAT
>NW_020769372.1:3807859-3827918 GCF_900518735.1 Pseudonaja textilis | reverse complement strand
TGGGGAGAAAGGAAGAAAAGAATGGGAAAGGAGATGGGGAAGGAAGGGACGGAGGGAGGGAAGGAAGAAATTGAAATGATAGGTTAGGAAGAGAGGAGGAAAAGAATAGGGAAGAAGGAAGGAAGGAATTTATAATTTTTATAACTGTGTTAGAAATATTGTATAGAGAATCATATGTAATTTTACTCCAATGGAGTAAATAAGTAAGTAATTAAGGGAGGGAGGGAGGAAATTCAACGCATGGTAGCCAAGAAACATTTAAGCCAAGAAGGGCAGAATAGAAATTTATCCTTCCCTACCTAATGTTCCTCTCATACATTTGACATTGTTTCAGCATAGTCTTGCAAATAATAATATCAAAATAATGTCTAACTATACCAATAAGTAAAGATGTGTAATGAAGACGGTTAGCCAAACCAATTGCATTTTGGAAAAGAAAAGCCATTGTGGATGTGAAAGAAAGAAAAAGAGATAGTGCTTGATATTTTTTTTAAAGATACCTCTATCAGCATTTTTTTTTTTAACTAGAAAGATAAAAACTAATAAAAATAATAGGTAAGGTAGAAAAGAGAAAATGGCTAAGACGCTGAGCTTGTCAATCAGAAAGTTTGGCAGTTCGGCAGTCTGAATCCCTAGCGTTGCGTAAAAGAGTGAGCTCCCGTTACTCGTCCCAGCTTCTGCCAACCTAGCAGTTCCAAAGCATGTAAAAATGCAAGTAGAAAAATAGGGACCCCTTTTGGTGGAAGGGTAAAAGTGTTCTGTGAGCCTTCGGCATTTAGTCATGCTGGCCAAATGACCACGGAGACGTCTTCGGACAGCGCTGGCTCTTCGGCTTTGTAACGGAGATGAGCAGAGCCGCCTAGAGCCGGAAAAAACTAGCAACGTATGTGCGAGAGGAACCTTGACCTTCACCTTATACATTTAAATCAACCTTTTATTCTAAGGTTACAACATAACTTCGATTTTTCTATTTTCTGCTACTTTTTTTCTAATCCTCATATCCTTATATCACAATTTCATTTTTTTTCCTGATTCACACAGAAAGCTAAAAGGATCTCACCACTATCATTGCTTAATTTTCTTCTTTGTCAGTTTTGTTGCTGGTGATTTTGGCCCCAGGAACTGTTTGAAATGTAAGCCGTCTCCTCCTCTGGAACCTCTGTTTGTATATTTACATGCCCCAAGACTCAGAAACAGGTATTTCTTCCCAAATTCAGCCCGCCCCAAGTTATGTGGTACCCAAACATTCTTACCATGGACATCTGCGGATCTGGAACCTTAACAATCTCGGAACTTGTATAAATGGGAGATGCTTCATCACCATCCTAGGTTAGAAAGTTAAAGAAAAATCAGCAAAAGCATCTAAAATAGTCAATTTGAACGAAAACTGATTCCAGAAAGAAAACTTTCTGGATTTTCTTCGAAGAGGTTTCGCTTCTTTGAAGACATTTGAAGCTTCAAAGAAAAACCAGGAAGTCTAGTTGCCTCTTGCAAAAGCACCTTTGGGATAACCATGACCTGGATGACTGAGACTCTCCATTTCGCTGCTTTTTCTGCTCTATATAAAGGAGCGCACAGATTACAAGGAATATAAATCCATTCTTCACCATTCAGTCAGAACTGAAGAAGCCTCTTGGATGAGAAGTGAAACGTATTCGAGCAAAACAAGAAAGTCAAGTTGCTTTTTGAAAGACCGTAACGTTGGGACAAACATACCGGGATGACTGAGAACCTCCATAGATACTGAATAAGTGAGTGAGTGAGTGAGTGAATGAAATTACACAGCCAAACTAAGCTGTGAGTCAGAAAATCTTGATTCAGTTCATTTCTTCACGCTTCAACAAAGCCTTCCTTGTTCCACCTGGGAGATTTTACAAAACCCAAACTTTCTAAATTAAATTTAAATTCTAAATTCAAAGTTTCCACCAAGTTTTCTATTTGCTCGACATGTGGATATTAAAAACTGATTTAGAGCAAATTTCCGCTTCTGTTCTGGGGGGATTATATTTGACCCCATATGAGATAAAGAGTGAAAAGTAAGTGGCTTTCTTGGATCCTTCAAAGCCATATTTTAGCATTAGATCCTCCCAATCTGTATAGCATATCGGGCGGCACTTCGAACCACAGAGATGAAAATCAACAACCGGCAAGCGTTGCATACCTTCTCATAATACACAATGGCATATTCTTTGTCATCGCATTTGACGCAACGGAATTCAATCATCAAGTACATAAAATTAGAACTCCGCTTCTCGCTCTGAGAATAAGAAGGAAGAAGAGAGGAGAAAAAAAGCTATGTGAAAAACTTGGAACTTTAATTTGCAAAATCAATATAACTCATGGCAATATTTATTGGATGTCTTGATCTCGCCTTTATTTCTTCATCAGGAACTCAAGGTGATGAATGTACATAATACTCCTTCCTCCTCCTATTATCCTCACAACAACAACCCTGTGAGGTGTATTTGGCTGAGAGAAGAGAGGAACTGGCCCAAAGTTACCCATCCAACTTTCATGACTAAGGCGGGACTAGAACTCACAATCTCCCAGTGATTGGCCCAAAGTCACCCATCCAACTTTCATGACTAAGGTGGGAATAGAACTCAAAGGCTCCCAGTGATTGGCCCAAAGTCACCCATCCAACTTTCATGACTAAGGAGGGACTAGAACTCACAGTCTCCCAGTGATTGGCCCAAAGTCACCCATCCAACTTTCAAGTCTAAGGTGGGACTAGAATTCACAGTCTCTTGGTGATTGGTCCAAAGTCACCCATCCAGCTTCCATGCCTATGGCAGGATTAGAACTCACAGTCTCCCAGTGATTGGCCCAAAGTCACCCAGCTGGCTTTCATGCCTAAGGCATCAAATACAGGAATCCTGCTATCGTGTCCTCACTAGTTGTTCTTTTATTTAGATTAGCCAAACCCAAATCCCGCAACCATTCTTCATATGTTTCAGTCTCCAGACCTTCAATCATTTTAATAGCTCTTTTTTTTGCATATATACAGATATATAAAATAATAAATAAAATAGTAAATAAAATAATTTAATAGAAATAAACGGAGAGAAGTAATCAAGATGGCGACTAAAACTGCATGATTGAAGACCACCTTATTTTCATAATAGATGAAAGATGTTAAAACAGGGGCTTGAGTACAGCCTGGATCAGATGGTTTCATCTGCAGGTATTTTGAACACCTTTTTTTTAAAAAAAAAATAAATCAAATTGTTTCAACTTCTACCCTCAAACAACGTTACAGGGCTCTGTACACCGGAACAACAAGACACAAGGACAGTTTTCCCCACAAATACTATCACTCTGCTTAAACAACTAATTCCCATAACACCGTCAAATTAACTACTAAGACTGTATTACCGTGTTTCTCACAAACTAAGCCCGGGCCTTATTTTTTTTTTGACCCCATGAAAAAACGGCTAGGCCGTCTTTTCAAGGATGACTTAATTCCCCCCCGCCCCGCATCCTCGGGTGGGCGGGAAGCGACAGCTTGGATGTTGACCTTGCCGTTGGTGGGGCACTTCGTATCGGGAGACTTTCCACCACCGTTGCTTTCCCTGCTCTCCGTGCTGCCGCGGCGTTTAGAGCAATGACGTGGCGTTTGGCGCAGCCATGTGCGGCCAGCTAGGGCACCTCCCTGCAACTGGCGCCCAGCGGAGACACTCGGCTTCAGGCACTCCTGTCGCCACCTTCCCTTTGCCTTCGAAGGTAAAGCCAATTATTTTAAAAATGACGCCCTACTACAACAAAGACTCCCCTGCCCGAGAGGGCAGCCCAACCGTACGTGGGGAGGTGAATCTCCCAGGGCCGCAGCGCAGGATCGGCCTACCCTGGGAGAAGCACCCAGCCGCCATCCCTGCCTGGCACCGGGCAAAGCGCGAAGAGCTTCGCCTGGCGCGCCCAGCGCAGCTGACAGGCGGGCCCTCCTGCCTGGCGGCGGAGCTCTCACCAAGGCAGCGAGTGCTTCCCCACCAGACCCTCCACTTATCCCACCAGGGCCGTGCCAGAGCCGTGCGGGCTGGGCAGAACCAGGAAAGCGAGCTGCGGGTGCGCGCCCACCTGCCAAGCAAAAGAGCTGGGCCGACCTGAGCTTGGCTTCCTTCCCAAGTCCCTCCAGTGCGAACCCGAAGGGGCCACCGGGAGAGGCTGCCTGAGGCAATGATAGCGCCCACCCGTCCGCAGACAGGGAGATGAGGTGATGGCAGCACTGCTTCCCTGACCGGCAGAGAGAGCCCAAAGCTGCCCGTCCTTTCCACCCCTAGCCCAGCCCGTCCCCGTCCCCACGCATCTCCAAATGTGCCAGTAGCTCCAAACACTGCAGCGGAACGGGCATCAGGCAGAGGCGCTGACTCGGTAGGGCTCAGCTCGGAGAAAGACGCGATGCAGGTCATTGCTTTGCCTCCCTGTCCACGGATGGGTGGCCGCTATCACTGCCGCGGGCGGCCTCTCCCCGTGGCCCCTTCAGGTTCAGGCTGGAGGGACTTGGGAAGGAAACCAAGCTTGGGTCGGCCCGGCTCTTTCACTTGGCAGGCGGGCGCGCACCTGCGGCTTGCTTTCCTGGCTCTGCCCAGTCCACACGGCTCTGGCGCGGCCCTGGCGGGATGAGCAGAGGATCCAACGGGAAGGCGCTCGCTGCCTTGGCGAGAGCTCTGCCACCGGGCAGGAGTGCCCACCTGGCGCCCCAGTTGAAGCTCTTTGCACTCTGCCAGGCACCAGGCAGGGATAGCGGCTGGGGTGCTTCTCCTGGGGTGGGCCGATCCTGCGCTGCAGCCCCAGGAGATTCACCTCCCCACGTGGGGTTGGGCTGCCCTCTCAGGCAGATAGTAGGCTGTCGTTTTTAAAAGAATTGGCTTTGCCTTTGAAGGCGAAGGGAAGGCGGCGACAGGAGCACCTGAAGCCGAGTGTCTCCACCGGGCTCCAGTTGAAGGGAGGAGCCCTGCCTGGCTGCGCGTAGCTGCGCCAAACTCTGCGGCGTTGCTCTAAATGCCGTGGCAGCAAGGGAGAAGGGAAAGCAACAGTGGAGGAAGGTCTCCTGATATGAACTGCCCCACCAACGCCAAAGTTAACGCAGGCAGCACCATACCCAGGTATGCAACAAAAGTATTTCCTAATGGCAACCCCCCACACATACCATTCCTCCCCATTTCACATGGTTACTATAGGCCTTAATTTTTGGGGAGGGGCTTAATTTGATTTTATGCTGATAAAACATGCTGGGCCTTCCTATTGGGGGAGGCTGTATTGTTGGAGAAACACAGTACTATTCTTCTTCTCATCCTTACTAGTATCTATCTCTTCCTAATTAGGGATATATCTATGTTGCTTATATCTTTACAACTTATATTGTTTTTATTGTTTCCTAGTATGATTTGATTGCTTATTAGTATCCTATGATTATCACTAAATGTTGTATCTTATGATTCTTGATGAATGTATTTCATTTTTTCTTTATGTACACTGAGAGCTTATGCACCAAAGATAAATTCCTTGTGTGTCCAATCACCCTTGGCCAATAAAGAATTCTATTCTATTCTATTCCATTCCATTCCATTCTATTCCATTCCGTATTTTCTATTCTATCCTATTCTATCCTATTCTATCCTATTCTATCCTATTCTATTCCTATTCCTATTCCTATTTCTATTTCTATTCTGTTCTAATGTCTTAGTCTTTGTCTTAGTCTGTTCCATTCCATTCCTTTCCATTCTATTCTACTACGGATTGAACATCCTGTCTACAACTCTGTTGGGTATATGGATACACCAACTAGGTTTGGGTGACTAAATATATAAACCTAGGTTTAAGTGTTTGTAGCTTTAAGCACCAAACTGCAATGTAATTAGATAATTAAGGGTGCGGTTGCAAGCTGCAATAAAAGGCAGTGAGAGAAACGTAACACTCCCTGGTCACTGGTCCCTGGTCCGTCTCTCTGCTATCTGCCTGCCTGCTGTTTACTTCTGTATGAGACGTCTGCTTGTTATTGCTTGTTGGCTACTGTGCTGGATACCGTTTCTACTGAACAAAAGGACTGTTTACTTGGTGAGCTGATATCCTGTGCATACTCAGCGTTGTCTTCGAGAGAAAGGTATCGGAAGGAGACGATTTACAAGCAGATAAAGACATAGTACTGACTAGTTAATGGACTAGGTTACTGGATGGATATATTGGATAATGACATATGGACTGATTGACACTGCTTAAACTCTGTGTGAATTAAATAACTATTTAAAACTACAAACAGTGTTTTTGTCTCCAGTGTGTGTATACTCTTGGGCCCAGCCTCCTTCTCATTTGGCTGCCTGGCTTGACTGCTGCTGTGCACTCTGCTTGGGGGTTTGTCCCCAAACACTAACAAACTCAGTCCTTTCAGCGACTCCAAGAAGATTTCACACCCATTTGCACTCTTACTGAAGTGACGCTGAGGGCATACATTAAACCCAAGTGTCCTCAACAGCTCTCAGAGAGAGTGCTAACAACCTGAGATGAGAAGAAAACTGCAGAACTGAGAATATTTCCTGAAAGATCAGGCACCGGTTGTGCACCACTGTTTCCCCATTAGCCATGGCTCCAAAACTCATCAAGGCCCATGACGTACCTCATTGATCATTTCAATTTCTCGAAAGGTCAACCTATCCAGCCAATCGACTTTGACCATGTGCCCTTGCCTGTGAGATTTGGTGAGCTGGAAGGAAAAAAATAGAAGATTGTTATTTTGCTGGACAGAAAGAAGTTGCCATGTTGAAGATATTATACACATTAATATGTATATGTGTGTATTCTCATTGATTGTCTCTCACTCTCTCTCTCTCTTGCTATCTATCTATTTACCTACTTGTTTACCTACCTATGTATCTAGCTACCTATTTACCTACCTATCTATTTACCTAGGAATCTAGCTACCTACGTATCTACCTATGTATCTACCTACCAACCTACATATCTATTTACCTACCTACATATCTATCTATTTACCTACCTGCATATCTATCTACTTATGTATCTACCTACCTACATATTTCTGTCTGTCTGTCTAACTACCTATTTATCTATCAAGCTATCTTTTATCCATTATCTATTTATCTCTACCATTTGTCATCTATCATTCATAGGGGGAGGAGGAGGGGGAGGAGGAGGAGGAGGAAAGGAAGAAAAGAAGGAGGAGAGGAGGAAAAAGAAGAAAGTTAAGGAAGAGGAGGAAGGAGGAGGAGGAGGAAAAAAGGAAGAAAAGAAGTTGAGGAAGAGAAGGAAGGAAAAGGAGGAGAGGAAGAGGAAGAAGGCGGAGGAGGAGAAGAAGAAGTTGTTGTTGGAGTTGACAACAACCAGCCCAAAGTCAAGGCAAGGTTGGCTTAGAACAGAAGTCTCCAGACTTGGTAACTTTTGAACTTCAATTCCCAGAATTCCTCAACCAGCCATACTGGCTGGGGAATTCTGGGAACTGAAGTCCACAAGTCTTAAAGTTGCTGACTTTGGAGAGATCTGGATTAGAACATAGGTCTCTTAGTCCAATATTTTCACCATTGCATTACATGGATTCGGCACAGAGGTAAACTAAAGAGCCATAGAGTGCTAAGACACTGAACTAAGGACAATACTTCCTTGTTCATCTCCAGGTCCTGTGATTGTGGTCATGGGTTCCATCTACCCAATCCACCAGAGCAGAGAAACAGGTAAGTCAAGGAGCCTCTTTCTTAAGGAGGTCTATTTAGTGTAACCAAGAAGAAGGGCCTACTCTGTAGTGGTTCCCAGCCTGTGAAACATAGCAATAGCACTTAGACTTATATACCACTTCACCACTTCTCAAAGAGGTTTACAGAGTCAGCCTGTTGCCCCCAACAATCTGGGTCCTCATTTTACCCACCTCAGAAATATGGAAGGCTGAGTCAACCTTGAGCCTGGTGGGATTTGAACTGCCAAATTGCAGGCAGCCGACAATCAGCAGAAGTCGCCTGCAGTACTGCACTCTAACCATTGCGCCACCAAGGCTATGGAGATAAAGCTGGCCCTCACTTTAATATTCCTTCCAAAAGCCCTGAAGACATGGTTTTTGCCACGAGGCATGTATAATCCAAGGTAATATGGAGCCCATCAAGTAGTTGATTTGATTGTTATCATTAGAGAGAGAGGACTTTATTAGGGTTTGTATCTGGGCTTTATCTGGGTTTGTAAACTGCCCAGGACCCTCATGAGTCAGTTTGGTGGCCATATAAATTAATACATAAATATTAATATTTATCAATATTGTTAATAAATAATAAATACAACAACAACCTGTATCTCGTAGGAATCCAGCCTACAGCTTTCTTAACAGTTCGGTATCTGCAAACTCAGAAAATGGAATAAAACCAAGCCGACTCTACATTTAGCACAAGTAAACTATGGGTTGTGTGAATACCACTAGGAAACCATTTAGCAATGAAGGCTACATGCGTCTATGGGTATATGTCTGTGTGTGTTTTTTTCCCAGTAAGTCTAAGATCACTCAATGCAGTTATAAAACTAGCTTAGCTGATAAAGTTTGTCAGCATATTCTGCTGGTGTCCCATGACCATGTTTGGAAGGAAAGGAAAACAGGAAAGATAAATCAGAATTGCTCTGGTAGGGAAAGAAACCTTGGAGCTCATCTAGTCCAACCCACTGCTCAAGCAGGAGACCCTATTCTCAGGGGTGGGATTCAAACATCCCAGCAACTGGTTCTCTGCCTGGTTGTTGGGTGGGCATGGCCATGGTGGGTGTGACCTCCCGGAACTTCCAGGAGGGCTGTTTTTTGCCTTCCCCAGAATCCGGAGGCTTCCTTCGGGCCTCTGGGAGGGTGAAAACGGCCTCCCCGGGTTCTAGAGGCCCTCTGGGAGCCGGAAACAGGCTCATTTCTGGACTTGCGGGACTTCCGGTTTGGTCTGTTTTTCGCCCTCCCAGAGTTTCCATGCAGACTCTGCACTTATCTGCCTCTAAAACGGGCCGCATGGAGACTCCTGAGAGGGTAGGGGAGCGGTGGATGGGGTCAGACGGTCGGTTCGACTACCGGTTCGGCGAACCAGATGTAAATTTAACACCCGGTTTGCCCTAACCTATCCAAACCGGTAGAATCCCACCCCTGCCTATTCCATTCCAGACAAGTGCCTGTCCAGTGTCTTCTTGAAAGCCTCCAGTGATGGAGCACCCACAACTTCGGGGTAGCAAGCTGCTCCCCCGGTTAATTCAGTCATCTAAATTTAGTTCAGAGTTTTGTTCCATATAGTATCAACCTTCTGATCGCTCAAATTTCCTCCTTCCACTATGTATTAAAATGGACAGTGATTAAATACATATGTGTGTGTCAGCCTCCCAGATCTTCTTCCTGACATCTTTTCCTTCGCTACTTAGATCCTTTCTTAAAGATTATTTGAAATGTTAATCCTGGGGATATCTTCCATTTGATTATATCCTCCAGTTCCTCCTGTTGTTCGCTTCTTTCTCTCTCTCCTGCACAATCTTATTCCAGTCTAATCTTCCCCTTCAGGGTGGCCATTTTAGACCACCGCTTCAGGCGTCTTCGGGAGGGAGCAATTGCCAAGCCGGGGAGGGGATTTGTGATTCCCCTCTACCCAGCTGATGGTCTCCCCTTCCTCTGCCACCCCTAGGAGGTAGCTTCTGCCCCGCATCCAAAGGATTGGGGTTCTCCGATGCCGAAGCACTAACCAAAGCCGCGCACAATCGTGGTCAGTGGTCCGTCTTTGGGGAAGCTCAAAACAGGAAGTCCTGACATCTTTTCCTGATTGGCTCTTGCCAGTTGCCATGGAAGGGGGGGGGGGGATAATGGGGGGGGGGGGGGGGGGGGGGGGGGTGCTAGATGTTGAAGTTATGTGAACTGTAAAAGTTGGGGTGGCTTTCCTGCTTAGCGTGCAAATGCAGCCACTTATCTTTTCTAGGTCAAGGTCAACCGTCTTGGCACACCAGATGTATGAGACGCCACCTGAAGATGTACCCACATGACATTATACACACCTCAGATTGGATATTCAGTTTGAATTGTTGGGGGAGGGGACTTGGGATAACTTTCAAAATTTAATTTCCACGCCTTTTGCCTCAGATCTTATATTTCCTTTGTTATCCAGTAAAAGTACTTTTCTCTGTAAAAATGGAGCCTAAGGTTTTCTTTCTTGGATTTTGAATGGAGGTACAGCTGACAGTGTGTGTGTGTGTGTGTGTGTGTGTGTGTGTGTGTGCGCAGATATATATTTGTATGTATAAGGCATGTGTGTAAGTGTTATGTATGTGTTTTGGATAGATATACTTCTCTTGAGAGCAGGCAACAGAATTCCACTTTTAATGTGGGCCAGTGTGCTCACAAAAAATGTCAATAAAAGTTACCTTATCATCTTATCTTATCTCATTTTATCTTATCTTATTTTATTGTTCTCACTGTTAGGAAATTTCTCCTTATTGCTAAGTTGCTTCTCTCCTTGCTTAGTTTCCATCCCTTGTTTCATATCTTGCCTTCTGGTTCTTTGGAGAAATAGGTTGACTCCCTCTTCTCAATGCAACGCTACTATCATGTTACCCCAGTCTTCCTTTTTCACTAGACTAGACGTACCCCATTGCTTCATGGGTGTGTCTAGTCTAGTGACAGGGCAGGGCGTATATTCTTGTGACAATAAACCCAGAACTTTTTTGTGAAGTGCTCGGAGATGGCAGCAAATCTTGCATTGGGTTTAGCTTTGTTGTAGACTGGGCCTTCCAACACGTAAAGCCTTCAAAATTATTACTTTCTATCATTACATCTCAACACATGCGGTACATATAGGGGTACTTTTCAAAGACTCATCAAGACTCAGAAAACCAGAAAGCATCAACAGAAAATCAAACATGCCAAGTTTCCTTACGGGATTAAACGGTAAAGCTTTTAAAATTAGTACCCGGAATAAACCTCACACAGCAACCTCATTGGGGGAACTGGTCTATACCAAAATGCAAAGAAAAAGAAAAGAAAATCATTCCAAAAAGACATTTTAAAAAAATCAGGACGGCAACATTAAGCTTTGCTACACACTTTTGAGGCAACAGTTTTAGTCAAAACAGTTAAAATAAAATTTGAGAAAAACCAGCAGCGATCACAAAGCTATTATCTATTCAATTAACCCTCCTACGCTTTGAGGTGTTAGAATAGATCCCAAGGGGATCGTTAAAACTTGAATATTATTATTATTTTTGCTCTACCCTAACCATCCCATGTTCGTGCATTTTTCCACAGATATGGGGTTGTATACCCCAAATATGGAATTTTATGCCTTCTGATAAGATAAATGTCTAGGCTCTGAGGTATTAAGGGTTTAATGTGATGTGAAAGTGGAAAGTTAATCATCTGTAAGCCAATTATTACTTTACTGTTGGCGTTTGTATTTTGGCTTTTTTCCAGGAGGCAGCCAGACTTTCTTGTTTTTTCTTTGAAGATGTTTCGCTTTTCATCCAAGAAGGTTCTTCAGTTCTGACTGGAATATAAATCCTCCCCTTCCCCACCACCCATAGTCAGAGCGGAAGAAGCTTCTTTGATAAGAAGCGAAACATCTTCAAAGAAAAAACAAGAAAGTCCAGTTGCCCCCTGAAAAAAGCACCTCGGCGACAACCATGACCTGGATGACTGAGTATCTCTGTATTTATCCATTTACTAGCTCGATATCCATACTTTGCAAGAAACTATGTGGTCGTGCTTACTTTTTGGGGAGGAAAATAACGGGGGGAGGAAATCTTCCTCTGCCTACCAGCATCCATCGGTATTCATTTGGCTAGCGTCCTGTCAGTGTGTGAGAGTTGAGGGCTGTTTGGAAACTGAAACAGTATTTGCTTTGTGAGCAAGAAGGAGACAGCAAGGAGCCTGGGCGTGGCTTAGCTCAACTGTTCTGTACTAAAGCTGCTTGGTGCTGTGAAACTGAAACTCCTCTGATTGTGTTTTTGCATTTGGAAGAGATTTCTTTTCAGGTGGGGAGGGAGAGTAGAACTCCTTAGCATCAGAGTGTGTTAATAATATTAAACGAAATACTAACGCTCCGATGGTCATTTTGAAAAATCCTTTCTTAGTGAGCACCTAGGAGCCAAGGAACATACATGCCAAATTTCAAGTTTGTAGGTTTTACGGTTCAGGAGATTTTGTGATGATGTGTGAGTGGTATTTCGCTTATATATAAAGACTTGCTTCTGTTTTATGAAATGTGTCTACAGCTTGCAACTATATAGACTTTAGGTGTACAGCTAGTCCTAGACTTACCACAGTCTGTTTAGTGACCATTCAAAGTTACACTGCCACTGGGAAAAAAAGAGACATGATTTTTTTTTCACACTTATGACCTTTGCAGTATCTTCCCATGGTTACGCGATTAAAATATGGACGCTTGGGAACTGGTTTCATATTTATGACGGTTGCGGGGCCCTGGGGTCACGTGACCTGCTTTTGCAACCTTCTGACGAGTAAAGTTAAAGGAGGAAGACAGATTCAATTAACGTCCGTGTCACTAACTTAAACAATTGCGATGATTCGCTTAACAAGATAGGAGGCAAGAAGAGTTGTAAACTGGCACAAGTATCACTTAATGTCTCATTTAGCAATGTAAATCTGGTGCTCAACTGTGGTCGTAAGCAGGGGCTGGATTCAAAAATCCCAGCAACCAGTTCGCTGCCCAGTTGCTGGGTGGGTGTGGCCATGGTGGGCGTGGTCTACCGGAACTTCCAGTATGGCCATTTTTCCACTTCCCCAGAGTCCGGAGGCTTCCCTCAGGTGTCTGGGAGGGTAAAAATGTCCACCCGCCAGGCTCTGAAGAGCCTCTGGAAGCTGGAAACAGGCCTGTTTCCTGACTTCTAGAATTTCTGGTTCGGCCATTTTTTCGCTTCCCCAGAGTCCAGAGGCTTCCCTCGGGCCACTGGGATGGCGCAAACAGCCTCCCCTGGGGATCTGGAAGGCCTCCGGAAGCCGGAAACAGACCTGCTTTCGGACTTCCAGAACCTCTGGTTCAGCCCGGTTTTCACCCTCCCAGAACCTCCGCGTGGACCCTGCACTTATCTGCAACTAAATGGGCTGCGTAGAGACTCCTGGGAAGGGTGGGGCCAGCCAGTTGGTTCAATTAACGGTTTGGCGAACCAGATGTGAATTTAACATCCGGTTCACCTGAACCAATCCAAACCGGTAGAATCCCATCTCTGGTCATAAGTTAAGGACTAGCTGTACAATTGAGGATCCTGAATGCCAATTATCAACCAAGGGAGACTCCTACATCATGCTAACCCATTAAAAAATTAAGAATGGTTGGCGTTAATCAAACTTAGTGTGCCGTGTAACTATAATTGCTCCGTCTTCATCTAATCGGATTAAGTATGTTATGAGACATTCACACTTCCAAATTCTGCACCTCGGTAACTTTTATGCCATATCAAAAGGGTCCATAATTAAATGGAAATCCAGCCAGCGTTAATATCAGAAGATGAGAATCACCTAAACATGGTTGCCTTTTGTTGTTGTTTTTTGAAATATTTCCACTAAACTGGAGATGAATGAAAAAGTGCCCAAGTATTTATATGTCAGTCTTTATTAATAGGAAAATAATATTTATGGTCATTGGAGACAAAGGCCTGCCTGCAAATTAGTAATCTCTCTCTGATTTATTACAGAACAACAACAACAAAAAAAAACTCTGAGCCAAGCATAAGAAGGGAGATTCACTAGGATAAATGAGACTTTATTTATGACTAAAGTTAATTTGTTCCAGCAACTAGCTAAACCCAGAGGCACTAAGTTGAGACTGGCGGCTCAAATGGAACAACTAGATAAAAATAAATAAAATTATCTAGTCAACTACGGCTGCTCACAGAAGCTAAGCAGTGTCGTCCTGGACTACTGATTGAATGGGCAATCATTAGGAAAGTACCAGGGCTATAATCTAAAAATGTCCACAACAATGTTAATAAAAATCCATCAGGACAATTACAAAGAGCCAAATGTATCTAGTTTTTTTTATATGTTACAAGGTGGTCCTCGACTTACAAGTTCGTTTAGCGACATTTCTAAGTTACAGTGGGACTGGAAAAGGTGACTTACATCCAGGGGTGGGATTCAAAAATCCTAACAACCGGTTCTCTGACCAGATGCTGGGTGGATGTGGCCATGGTGGGCGTGGTCTATCGGAACTTCCAGGAGGGCCATTTTTCACTTTCCCCAGAGTCCGGAGGCTTCCCTCGGGCCTCTGGGTGAGAACGGCCTCCCTCGAGCTCCGGAGGCCCTGTGGAAGCCAGAAACAGGCCCGTTTCTGGACTTCCAGAACTTCTAGGAGGGCCGTTTTTTGCCCTCCCCGAGACCGTGCAGACCCTGCACTTACCTGCATCTAAAATGGACCACGTGGAGACTCTTGGGCCGGAAGGGGAGGGGAGGGGTGGGCGTGGTCAGTTAGTTGATTCAACTATTGGTTCAGCGAACCAGATATAAATTTAACATCCAATTCGCCCGAACCGGCTGAATCTCATCCCTGCTGAAGTCCATTTTTCACACTTACGACCGTTGTAGCATTCACATGATCCAAATTCAGATGCTTGGCAACTGGTTTCACATTTATGACCGCTGTACTGTCCCAGGGTCCTGGGATTCCCCTTTGGAGACCTTCGGACAAGCAATTCCACTGGGGAAACCAGATTAACTCAACAACCGTGTGACTAATTTAACGACTGTAATGATTCACTTAAAAACAGTGGAAGAAGGGTGGTAAGTTGGAACAAAAGTCACTTAACAACTGTCTCACTTAGCAAAAGAAATGCTGTGGCCATAAGTCAAGGACTACCTGTACAGATATCAATACATATACTTCAAGCATGGATCTTAACTTATTATCAAAACCTGCATTCTAGGGATAATAAAACTCCATTAAATTCTGGTCTGTCTCACACTGGGTTCTGTGGCCACAGACTCGGACAGTGAGGAGGTTGGGGAGGAACATGGGCCAGTCCTGGAATCTGGGGAAGGCTCTGACAAATGCTCTGTGTTGGAGACAGAGATGGGGCCGACAGTTATCAGCTGTCTTTGGAATCAGAGAGCAGTGGGGAAGAAGAACAGCTGGAGCCTGTTCCTAATGTGCGCATGCACAGAGCTGGCAGGAGAAGGGAACATTTAAGAAACAAGGGTCGACTTGGGAGTAAAGGTGGATGGTGAATGGCCCCTTCCATAGGGAATAAAGAGAAGCGAAAGGGCAGTAGTGTTTGCAGGAGACAATTTAGTTCAATTTATTAGGGTGAAGATCTGACTTCTTGCCAAGTATTTTGTCTGCTATAGAGTGGCGTTTGGAAGATATCAGTCTGGCAACTGTCCAAGCCTGATAAAGGTCTGTAGTTGTACAATCTCTTGAAAGATTACTGGCCGGGACTATGTTGGAAAGTGAATGAGAGGAATTCACTTTAACCGAAATAAAAGGCGTTTTATCGGGATCAGGAGTTTTGTGCTTTTGGGAAGCCCTGGGCAGAACAGGTTTGGACTCCAACTTAAAACTACTATATTCCTTCTTTGACTCAGCACAATACGTGATCTTCATCATTGTGGATTGTGAATCATGGTTTAAAGCTTGTCATGTAACGTATGCAGCTAAACGAAAGTTTTGGCCAATGCTGAAACCCGATTATGAAGCTCAGGAGGGTTAACAGGTACTAAAGGAGCAAATTGACATGTGGACATATCTAATAAAGCTTAAATTAGGATGTTAGTCCTCAGGAAGTTGCAACCATGTGCTTTTCCAAAGACTGGTGCCAACAACAAGCCATGGTTCCTTGGTACTTACTTCCTCCAAATGTTCCTCGCCTGAGGCCTACATTGAAAAAAAAACCTATCTGTTAGCTGCACGTCTCAAAAATGGAACTGAGATCTTTACCCATCCTTGAATTCCTCTGGAAATGGGACCTTGATCTAACTAGAGCAGGGGTCTTCAAACTTGATAGCTTTAAAACTTGTGGACTTCAACTCCCAGAATTCCTCCTCCAGTCACGTTAGCTCAGGAATTTTGGGAGTTGAAGTCCACAAGTCTTAAACTTGCCCAAGTTTGAAGACCCTTCATCTAATAGGTCAAAGGTTTAGCAATGTGGTTAAGCTTAGCCAGAGGGATACGGAAAGCAGAAAATAGGTTGATTTTATCTAGCAAGAGTGATTGATCCCAAGAAGAACAGCATCACAAGAGAAACAAGGAACAGACCCAAAGATGAGACAGGGTGAAGAAATAAGATATGAGATCCCAAAGGTGTTTTCTTTCCCAAAAGGCAACTGGTCTTTGTTTTTCCTTGAAGACCTTTTGCTTCTCATCCAAGAAGCTTCTTCAGTTCTGAAGAACTTGAAGTTCTTCAACTTCAAGAAGCTTCTTGACTGATAAGTGAAACTTTTTCAAGGAAAAAACAAAGTCCAGTTGCCTTTTGAAAAAGCACCCTTGGGACAACCATGACCTGAATGACTGAGAATCTCCATGGCTAAGACATGAGATGGGAGAAGATAGTCCTTCTTTGAGAACAGGAAACAAAATCTCCCTTCCCAGAAACGGATCTTCAGAGTGACCGATGAAGATGGAAACTCCCCATGGGAATGTCGTGTTCCTATCACTGCAAAAGATAGCATAGAAAGAGATGTTCGACCTTGATGACTTTAAGACTTGTGGATTTCAACTCCCAGTGTTCCTCAGCATGGCTGGCTGAGGAATACTGGGAGTTGAAGCCCACAAGTCTTAAAGTCACCAAGGTTGGACATCCCTGGCATAGAAGGTCTGCAAGATGACCTACGTTTCTAGGGCATCTGGCATTAACTGATCCAAAGATCCCATGAATTACAAAACTATATGTTTTATTTGAGTCTCAACGGAGAGAGATAAAACAGAGCTTCCTGTCTTTTATTCTCACAAGAACGCTTAGCTGCTTCTAAGACTTAGACTAGAACTCACAATCTCCTGGTGATTGATCCAAAGTCACCCAGCCGGTTTTCACGCTTAAGGTGGGACTTGAATTCACAGTCTCCTGCTTTCTAGCAAGGTGCCTTCACTACTAAACCAAACTGCCTCTAAACGTGCTTTAACTTCTAGAATGAACTCTTGATTCAGTTCATGGCTTCAACTCTGGTTTACATCCTTCTCAAACAACCATGGTAAAATCATAACTGTAAGCAATCAAACTATTAGTAATAGAATAAGAGAGTTAGAAGGGACCTGGAAGGTCTTCTACTCCAACCCCCTGCTTAGGAAGGAAACCCCATACTATTTCAGACAAGTGGTTGTCCAATCTCTTCTTCAAAAACCTCTGGTGATGGGGCACCCACAACTTCTGGAGGCATTCTACTGATTAATTGTTTTCATTGTTAGGAAATGCCTCCTTAACCCTAGGTTGCTTCTCTTCTTGATTCATTTCCATCCATTCCTTCTTGTCCTGCCTTCAGGTGAAGTAGAACAACAAACAAGGAGAGTTTCTCCTTACCTTGGCTAACCGACTCATCTTGTCTTCTGAAAAGGTACTGCTTGTTTTCCCAGGAGTCTTGGTGGGCTCAGAACCATCGGCTTCCACATTGGGCCATACTTTGAGATCATGCATTCCTTGACGGAACATCCTATGAATGGAAGGCAGATTTAAAGAGACAGCTATAATGGGATGGGATGGGATGGGATGGGATGGGATAGGATAGGATAGGATAGGATAGGATAGGATAGGACAGGAGTAGAGTAGAATAAGAGTAGAGTAGAGTAGAGTAGAGTAGAGTAGAGTAGAGTAGAGTAAAATAGAATAGAATAGAATAGAAGCAGAGTAGAGTAGAGTAGAGTAGAGTAGAGTAGAGTAGAGTAGAATAGAATAGAATAGAATAGAATAGAATAGAATAGAATAGAATAGAGCAGAGCAGAATAGAATAGAATAGAAGTAGAGTAGAGTAGAGTAGAGTAGAATAGAACAGAACAGAACAGAATAGAATAGAATAGAATAGAATAGAAGTACAGTAGAGTAGAGTAGAGTAGAGTAGAATAGAATAGAATAGAATAGAATAGAATAGAATAGAATAGAATAGAAGCAGAGTAGAGTAGAGTAGAGTAGAGTAGAGTAGAATAGAACAGAACAGAACAGAACAGAATAGAATAGAATAGAATAGAATAGAATAGAATAGGAGTAGAGCAGAGCAGAGCAGAGCAGAATAGAATAGAAGTAGAGTAGAGTAGAGTAGAGTAGAGTAGAGTAGAGTAGAGTAGAAGAGACGAGAAGTAGAGTAGAGTAGAGTAGAGTAGAGTAGAGTAGAGTAGAGTAGAGTAGAGTAGAGTAGAGTAGAGTAGAGTAGGAATAGTTCTTTATTGGTCAAGTGTGATTGGACCCACAAGGAATTTGTCTCCAGCGCATAAGCTCTCAGTGTACATATAAACAGCAAAGTAATATAACCATGAGATACCAATAGGAGAAGGTCCTATAGAAAAGATGAGAAGGATAATAGCATTATAACAATATACAGCAGAAGAGAAGGAAAAACAACTCACCCATATTTCCCAAAGAGAGAGACCGTGGTGCCACCCACAGGGACTGCTTTCCCAGGTCCATAGATGTCCCATATTGTGAAGGCCACCTGAGCATTTCGGGGCAAATCAGGGTATTTAACTGGCAGTTTTAACCATTCATTCCAGCTGAGGAGAAAAGTTAAGTTTTAGTTCAGATTTACACCGGTCTAACCCTCCCTAGATTAGAACCTCAAAATCTGACTCAGTTATTGACCCCGCTACACTGTTAACATGATCAATCCATTTATTTCCATTGCTGTCACCATAATGAATAAACTATCTTGTAGAAATTTCTAGATGAACTCTGAAACAGGGCTCTCCAACCTTGGCAACTTTAAGACTTGTTGCCTCTTGAAAAAAAAGAACACTTGGGACAACTATAACCTGGATGACCGAGAGTTTCCATAGTCATCCAGATGAGATCTGGATGATGAGGAATGGAAGGATTTATATTCCTTGAAAAAGGCTGGTCATTTGCATTATTTTAGAGAATTATTGAGGCCATTTGGAGGTTTATCTATGTCCTCAGGATCAGCCAAGTGGTGCAAATGGGCGTGGAACCATCTTGGAACTGTTGAAAATTGTAGAGTGGAGATAAATAATGTTGTATTCCTTCTCCTCTGTTGACAGAGGGCTGTTTAATTTTGACATAGGTGGCTCAATGACTTCTAAAAGGAGCAAATAACCAGCTGTCTGCAATGAGTATAAATTCTTCCATCCTCTACCATTCAGTCAGAGCTGAAGAAGCTTCTTGGATGAGAAGCGAAACATCTTTAAAGAAAAACCAGAAAGTCCAGTTTGACCAGAATGACAGAGAATCTCCATAGACGTCCAGATGAGATCTTTAGGATCTACGCTAGTGATCCTCAACCCAGAGGACTTACTTCCACCTGGTGCTAAAAGCTTTGTAGGACGTCCGGACAGGGAGAGCGAGAGGCTTTCCTTCTGCAAACACCTGGCAGGTGACATATAAGTCAGAACACGTTTCTTGGTACAACCCAGAGAACCTCAGCATGGGATTTTCCAAAACTGCTTTGTAGCTCTTCTGCTCTCTCTTCCCTTCCAAGCTGCCTCTAAGTGGACAAAGCAGAAAAACAAAGATTTGAGTATGTTATTAGCGAACATGATAATGGAGGTTTGCTGTAGTGGTTAAGGCACCAGGCTAGAAAGCAGAAGACCGTGAGTTTGAGCCCTAAGCATGAACATTGGCTGGGTGATGTTGGACCAATCATCAGGAGACCTTAAGTTCTAGTCTCCCCTTAGGTGTGAAAGCCGGCTGGGTGACTTTGGATCGATCGACAGAAGATAGTGAGCTCCACTATCTTCTGTCGATCGATCCAAAGAGCTCCAGTCCCCACTTCGGCGTGGAAGTTGGCTGGATGACTTTGGGCCAATCACCAGGAGAAGGTGAGATCTAGTCCCACCCTAGGCATGAAAGCCAACTGGGTGATGTTGTGTCGATCACCAGAAGATAGTGAGTTCTAGTCCAACCTTAGGTTAGGCATGAAAGCCAACTGGGTGACTTTGGACCAATCGCCAGGAGA
>NW_020769372.1:3781885-3799277 GCF_900518735.1 Pseudonaja textilis | reverse complement strand
GAAGAAGAAGAAGAAGAAGAAGAAGAAGAAGAAGAAGAAGAAGAAGAGGAGGAGGAGGAGGAGGAGGAGGAGGAGGAGGAAGAGGGAGGAGGAAGAAGAAGAGGGAGGAGGAAGAAAAAAGGGAGGAGGAGGAGGAGGAGGAAGAAAAGGAGGAGAAGAGGAGGAGGAGGAGGAAGAAAAGGGAGGGAGAAGAGGAGGAGGAAAGAAGAAGAAGAAAGAGGAGGAGGGAAGGAGAAAGAGGAGGAAGAAGAGGGAGGAGGAAGAAGAGGAGGAGGAAAGAAGAAGAAAGAGGAAGAGGAGGAGGAAGAAGAGGGAGGAGAAGGAAGGAGGAGGGGGAGGAAGAGAAGAAGAGGAGGAGGAGAAGGAGGAAGAAGAGGAGGAGGAAAGAAGAAGAAGAAAGAGGAGGAGAGAAGGAGGAGGAAGAAGAAGAGGAAGGAGGAAGAAGAGGAGGAGGAGGAAGGGAGGAAGAGAAGGAGGAGAAGAGGGAGGAGGAAGAAGAAGTGGTTTTGTGATTTATACATTATTTATTCTACTCATTTATTTAAAATATTTATAAAGCCTCCCATCTTTTCACCAACTCTGGGTGTCCCCGCCCCACCCCCAATCAAAAGTTAAAACAGCATGAAAGCCACAATAAAACTATGAAACCCAAACACATTGAGAAAGCCATGTTGGTGTCTTTGCTCAAATCTCCATACCTCCTAGGCATAGTTTTGCAGACAAGAAATATTTGGAAGTGCATGCTGGTGAACATCCAAAATGTTTTGTCCATTCAGTCAACAACCTAGTCAAACACCCATCCGGTTTTTAAAAGAAATTTGTGATGGATTTTTTTTCTAGCAGTCTTTGGGTCATTCACAAACAATTCCTTCCTCCCTCCCTTCTTCCCTCATTTAATTATTTATCGTTTATAATCCTCACCACTGAGAAGAGACCGGAGGATCTGGGGAAAAACTGAGAGCTTCAAAGCTTTTAATCTTCATCAACGCAAGTAGTAGAAGCAATTGTAAACTCATTAAGAAGATTTTTAAGAAGTATATTAATTTGGAAAAAAGGAATTGGGGCAGACATCTTTAAAGCAAGGCTTTCCTGCTACTTGGTTCGGCACCATCAATAAATAAATCAACAATAAATTTCACATGTTGAAATGCCAGTTGCCCATGCTTGAAAAACGAATGCACTAATTAAAAATCAGCACAATTATCTGACTATTATTTTTTTAAAAAAAACCAGCATTATTCCATTAAGACATCTATACCAAAAGATTTCTGAAAGGCATATTCAGGGGTCGACCACTAGATGGAGACAAAGCACAAGAATTAGGAACTTTTCCACCCAATATTGATGCTTTAAAGTTATTTTTTTTAAAAAAGGCATTCTGGAAGAGAATTGGAAGATATTTTTTCAAACCGAACTAAGAATGAGGGAAGAAATTGACATAAACAGAGAACTAAACCTCTTTTTATTTGTTTTAAGCTTGAAAAGAAAAATGGACATCTTGAAAAATATTCCTGAGATAGAAAAAAAATTTATGAGTCATTTCGTAGTCATCCCAATACAGATCTAAATGCATACCTTGAATTTATATCCTCTGATTTGCAAGTCTCTGTTTATTCCACCTAGGAGACATTGGTGTTAATTCATACAGCATTGTGCTCTGATATTATGTCTCTTGTTGGATCAGCAGGCTAGAAGTTATGAGACTGTGAGTTCTAGTCTTGTCTTAGACATTAAAACCAGTTACATGATTTTGGGCCAATTACCAGGAGACTGTGAGTTCCAGTCCTACTTTAGCCATAAAAGCCAGACGTGTGATTTTGCACCAATCATTCCCTTTTAATGGCTAAAATGAGATGATGATCCATACCCATAGACTAATGCCTTAACTCAAATCCAGTCCATTTTTGTTGTAGAATAAAGATTGCAGAACAGCCTTTTCAGTTTGGCACTCTGCTATTGTGGCCTCTGAGGCTGGATGTTTTTGGTACCTAGAGGATAAACTGAAGAGAAGAAGAAATGGCTGGAGGATAGCGGTGACATTTGGCATGCATTTGATGAGGATCTCATAGCACGTTTTATTTATAAATTTCTCCTCCAGAAATTGTCACTTTATCTCTAGTCATCTCAGTTTGCAGGATACGGACTCTCTCTTAGAAACAGAGCTGGATTTAGGCTGTTGCACTACTTTTATTTGGACATTTAACCGAATTTGGATGAGGCAAGTCAAGGATATATACTATGATGCTCCCATTCCCCGATTTTCTTCATATAAGGTAGTCCTCGACCTACAACTAAAATTGAGCCCCAAATTTCCATTGCTAAATAAGACATTTGTCGTATGAATTTTTGCTCCATTTTTCAACCTCTCATGTTAAGTGAATCCCCGCAATGGTTAAGTTAGTAACAAGGTTGTTAACTGAAACTGGCTTCCCCATGGACTTTTCTTGTCAGAAGGTCGCAAAAGGAGAACCGTGTGACACAGCAACAGTCATAAGTATGAACCAGCTGCCGAGCATCTGAATTTTGATCATGTGACCCTGGGGATGCTGCAGTGGTCATCAGTGTGAAAAACATTCAAAAGACACTTTTTCAAGTGCTATTGTGACTTCAAACGGTCACTGTATGAATGGTTGTAAGTCAAGGACTACCTGCGAGGTGGCTTAAGATGAGAGGGACAGGTCTAAACTAACTTTATGACAGAAGAAAGGACTGCAAGCTTGCAGCTGATTTTTGGCTGACCATTTTCAGGACAAGTCGGGTCCATAATTGATATGCAAGAGCGCTGAATATCTCTGGCTGGGATGTAGGATGCGAGCAAAGCTTCGTTCTCCAAGCTTGTGCGTTGGTTTCTGAAGTTGGTTTCATTACCAAGCTAGGTAACATTTTCAGCAGCATTTAGGGGATATCAGTGTCTGTATTCTTCTGCTTATAAGGGCTTCATGGAGTCAGTAGGTTGGATGATGGGGAGGTCATGTCAGGTGAGGATCTTGGGATGGATCAGGTGTGAATCACGTCAGGTGAGAGTCTGTTTGGTTCACCGGCAGCAGGTGGGATGGCTGAGGTCTCGGAGAGCGAGGACTCAGATGAGGGTCCTGCGTGTGAGGCAGGAACGGGGCCAGGACCATCAGGGAGTGGAGTGCGACCTTCAGAGATTGTGGAGGCTGGAAGCAGTGATGAAGAGTCCCCCGAGGAGCCTGTGCCCAGTGCGTGTGCGCGCTGGACTGCTCGAAGGAAAGAGCAGCTGCAGCAGCATGGGTGACTTGGGAGTAAGGCTGCAAGGCAATGGCCCCTCCCTCAAGAGATAAAAGCCAGCTGAGAAACCGGAGTTCTTTGCAGGAAGCAAAGAAGTTTTTGCACTCAAGCCTAGTGGACGTTCGGAATATCTTGGTCGGTAGTTGGAGACTCTTTGTGTTTGAAATATTTCTTAGTAACTTTATCTAGTGTTCTTGGCAGCCTTGCACAACCTCGGCAAGGCTCGTTCTTATCAGAGACAATTGGTTTGAAACAGCCTTTTAACCGGGAAGGAACGGAATTCGTAAAGAATCATGAAAAGTTTTTGCTGTTACCTCTGTTTCCTGTTTGTTTACTTGGAACAAGGTTTGGGTCAGACAACAGTCTTGTGGGTCTTGTGATGGATCATGTGAGGGGTCAAGGGTAGGTCATGTCAAGGGAGGGACTTGTAATGGGTCTTGTGGTGAAGAGGTCACATCAGGTGAGGGTCTTTAGGAGGTTGGGGGGTTGCATGGATTAGTTGAGGGTAGGTGCTGTCGCTAGTTGGTTGTGCGGTTGATTTGAGTTCGCAGGGATTTGTGGCTAGTTGTAGGTTGATGCACCTGTTGATGGAATTACCTGTGGAATCCCAGGCTTGGAGCGCCCTTACCTGACCCATCACTAGCACGAGACCCATCACAAGTTTCTCACCTGATGTGACCCTCCTGTTGCAAGACCTACTCGCCACACAAAGCCGTTATAAGCAGAAGAATATCAACACTGACATTCTCTTATTTTTTTTTATTTTTTTTGCTGAAGCTGTTACCTACCCCGGTAATGAAATATTCAGAAGCCCACCCACAAATTCAGAGAACAAACCTCCATTCTCACAATTCACATTCTGCTTCTTCGACGCAATTTCCAAGCAGAAAGGATATTTTTTATGCCAACTGGCTTCTTCGTATTTCAAATTATGACCGGCCACAATACCGACGTGGCATCCAATTACAGCAACACGGTCAGGGTCTGTTTTATGATTTTGGCTTGGTTTGTAGTGCTGATCGTAGAGCATCAATAAGGATTTTGACTGTGCCACTGGACAGCCACTAGATGGCAGGAAAGATGCGTTGTGAGTATTATATACACAACAACGTGAAATCACAGCTGCCGCTTCTTTAGCTGTGTTGGCCTTTGTACGCATCAAATTCTTTTCAGGTTCCTAGGATGTTATAATGCATCGGCGTAGTAAGTATGCAGACCCAAGCAGCATGGCCTTTTTGGAAATTTTGTCAATGTACAGATGGAGAAGGAGGAGGAGAAGGAGGAGGAAGAGAACGGTGGGGTTCCTTGTTGCTCTATGAGCTTGGTTGTTTTCTTGCAGATATTTTATTATCCCACTAACTACTGTATTTTCCGGAGTATAAGACACTCCGAAGTATAACACGCACCTAGCTTTTGGGAAGGAAAACAAGAAAAAAAAATATATCTGCCGTTTGCCTCCTTACAGCAAACAGTTTCAGCCTCAGCAAAGCCTGATTAGCACAAGTCAGTTGGATCGGCCTCCTGACTATCAGCTGTTTCAGGCTGCAGGAATCTCCATCGCCGATTGCTGCCTCCACAGGCCTATTGTCGGCCTCCACATTCTACTTTCGGACTCCGCGCACTCCGTTTTTGGCCTCCGTATGCCCCATTTTCAGCCCATTCCGGGGGATGGGGATCGGAACAGGCAGAAAACGAGGCACACGGAGGCCAAAAATAGAAATGGGGTGCGCGGAGGCAGCAATCGGCGATGGCGATCCCTCGCAGCCTGAAACAGCTGATGGTCGGGAGGCAGATCCAAACGACAATCAGCTGCTTGTTCGAATCAGGCTGTACTGAAGCTGACCAGGCTGTTTGCTGCTTTCTGCAAGGAGGCAAATGGCTGGGAAGCAGAGGCCGAAGCGGGGGGGGGGGGGGGCTGGGGGGTGGGCGGGGCTGTATAAGATGCACAGACATTTCCACCCACTTTTGGGGGTGGAAAAAAATGTGTCTTATACTCTGAAAAATACGGTAATCAGTGTTAGAAGGGAGTGGGGTTTGTGGAGTGGAGGAGGAGGAGGAGGAGGAGGAGCTGTGGGTTTCCTGGTACTCCCTGAGCTTCATTGTTTTCTTGCAGATATTTCATTACCCAACTAGGTAACTTCATCAGTACTAGAAGGGAGTGGGGTGTGTGGAGTGGAGGAGGAGGAAGAGGAGGGCTGTGGGGTTCCTGGGTATTCTCTGAGATTTGCTGTTTTCTTGGGAATGGGGTTTGCTCTCTCTATATATATAAAATTTGGTCCACCGAGAACAAACCCCACTTCTTTCTAGCACTGATGATGTTATCTAGTTGGGTAATAAGATGTCTGCAATAAAATAAGCAAACTCAGGGAGCACCAAGGACCCCACAGTAAATAACAACCTAATCAAGTAAACCACACACACCCCCTTAGAACATTCCCTCCAACACCAACAGGGCAACCACTGGTATATAAACAGAGAGCAACCTTTACTCCCTTCTAGCACTGATGATGTTACCTAGTTGGGTAATGAAACATCTGCAAGAAAACAACCAAGCTTAGAGAGCACCAAGGACCATAGAACTACAACAACTGATGTTTGTCAAGCATGTTTGAGAAAACAAGTATAAGTACAAACATAACTTATACACCCGTAAGTATAAACAGGTATAAATATATACATAGTAAATGAATATGAATAAATGGGAACAGTAGGACAGGGACGGTAGGCGCTCTGGTGCGCTTATGCACGCCCCCTCTCAGGAATGGAGTGAGGTCCACGGTAGACAGTTTAAGGTTAAAAGTTTTGGGGGTTTGAGGACGTAAGAACAGAGTCAGATAGTGAGTTTCAGGCGCTGACCACTCTGTTGCTGAAGTCATATTTTCTGCATTCGAGTTTGGAGCGGTTTATTTTGAGTTTGTACCTATTGTTTGCCCGTGTGTTATTGCAGTTGAAGCTGAAGTAGTCATTGACAGGTAGGACGCTGTAGCAGACAATTTTGTGTACTAAGCTTAGATCAGACCGTAGGCGGCCATAGTTTTAGGTTGTTGTCAGTCTGAGCTCCATTCAAAATCCAAGAAAGAAATACTTCAACTCCATCGATTAGAGTAAAGGAACTTTTACTCAATTTTTAAAGTGGTAGCTACAGGTAGAATTCTGAATCTAAGAAATTAGGCGCGCAGATCACATATACAAAGGGGTGAAATTGATCCCACCCCCCCAAAGTCTAAGATCTTCCTCCAATAAAAAGTTCTGAATGTGATCATGTGGGCATCTGCAAGTGGTGATGAGGCTTCTGTCCGTTGACCTTGACATATTTTGATAAAATTTAGCAGTTGCACAGTAAAAAGACAGTTGAGCAAGGAAACAGAAACTTAAGAAGAAGAATTCTATACTCCCCCTCCTCCTTCTCATTTACAACACAGGAATGTAACACCTCCAGCTCTCTTCCCTTCCAATCCCCCCCCCCCCTTACTAATGACATCCGAAAGATGCATAGAAGTAAAAAAGATGTAGAAGAGATCTTGAAGGCTGACATTTGTCCAGGTCCAACATTTCAAACCTGGTAGGATAATAATATTGCAAGCTAAGGAGTGGAGTCGTCTTCTCGTGAAATACCTCTGGACTCGCTCAATTGTATTAATGTCCGTTAGACAGTATGGATTCCAGGCGGATGAGCTGTATTTGAGAATTGGTCTGGCAAAGGTTTTGCGTGCCCTGGTTTTGCAGTTCAATGTTACCGGATGTTGTGATATATTAAGTCTATTGTGAATAGACTTGATGGCGCTAGGAACCTTTTCTTCTGCCTTCACCGTGCTTGGCGTTATCGCAAGGCTCCGTTTTCTCATCGGGGGAAGCAAATCCCCCACAAAAGAATCAAGAGACGGTGTAAATGGGGAGCGTGTGCATGCTGAAGAGGGCCTGCTGCGTTTTTTTTTTTTTTCTCTTTCCTGCTACATGACTCTAAGCCGCTCTTGGGCGTTTGGGATTAGCAGGGAAACCTTGCCAGGTCAGAGGGCTTCACATCGAAGCAAGCCAAGGCATCCTTGGGGTCTGGCCTCCTCATCACAAGCGTGGCAGTTTTGACAGTAGCAGGAGAGGAAGGAGGAGGGAAGGTTGACTGAGGAAGATATGGGGAAGGGAGGAGAAGGAATGGGGTGCAATTTAGATACTGTAGATATTCAGTATTGAGAGGGAAGGAGGGAATTTGAAATGATAGGAGGAAGGAAGGGAGGGAGGGGGGAAATTGAAATGAAATGAAATGATAGGGAGAGAGGAGGAAAAGAAGGGGAAAGGAGAAGGGGAAGGGAGGGAGGGAAGAAATTGAAATGATAAGTTAGGGAGAAAGGAGAAAAAGAACAGGGAAGAAGGAAGGAAGGAAGGAAGGAAGGAAGGAAGGAAAGAAGGAAAGAAGGAAAGAAGGAAAGAAGGAAGGAAATTGAAATGATAGGCTTGGAGAGAGGCAGAAAAGAATGGGAAAGGAGAAGGGAAAGGAAGGAAGGAAAGGGACGAAAGGGAAGGAGGGAGGGGAGAGGGAAGAAATTGAAATGATAAGTTAGGGAGAGAGTAGAAAAAGAGCAGGGAAGAAGGAAGGAAGGAAATTGAAATGATAGGCTAGGGAGAAAGGCAGAAAAGAATGGGAGAGGGGGAGAAGGAGAAGGAAAAGGAGAAGGAAAGAAAGACAGAAGAGGGAGGGATGGAGGAAATTAAAATGATAGAGGAGGGAGAAGAGGAAAAGAATGAGAGAGGAGAAGGAAGGAACATTTACAGTATTGAAAATATTTTTAAAACAATAAGGATAAATCGCTGGCTGTGTCTTTTCAGCATTCTTGAAGTTTTAACCCCAGTTTTCTAATCTACAGTGTTCCTTGCATGTATCCAAAGTCTTTTAAACCTAGATCATTTAGCATTTTGTGTTCCATATTGTGATTAGCCTGCATTTCCTAAACAATGGGAACAATAAATGTGTTGGTCTCATCAGGACAATTGAGGCCCTATTTTTAAATTAGCAACCTCAGCCCTGGAAATGAAGCGAAATAATCTTCAAGGATTGTTTTGTGTGTGTATCTCTCTCTGTCTGTCTGTCTGTCTGTCTGTCTATCTATCTATCTATCTATCTATCTATCTATCTATCTATCTATCTATCTATCTATCTATCTATTTCAGGCAGGGAGGTGGTGGTTCAGTGGCTAAGATGCTGAGCTTGTCGACCAGAAAGGTCGGCAGTTCAGTGGTTCGAATCCCTAGTGCCATGTAACGGAGTGAGCTCCCGTTCCTTGTCCCAGCTTCTGCCAACCTAGCCATTTGAAAGCATGTAAAAATGCAAGTAGAAAAATAGGGACCCCTTTGGTGGGAAGGTAACAGTGTTCCATGCACCTTCAGCATTTAGTCATGACAGCCACATGACCACGGAGACATTTTTGGACAGCGCTGGCTCTTCTGCTTTGTAATGGAGAAGAGCACCGACCCCTAGAGCCGGAAACGACTAGCCGTCATAAATATGAATCAGTTGGCAAAGCATCTATATTTTGATCATGGGACTGTGGAGATGTTGCAATGGTCATAAGTGTGAAAAATGGTCTTAAGTCACTGTCTAAAAAAATCACAAAACACAACTGGAGACAGTAAACAAGAACTTTATTATTAAGCTTTTACAAAAGGGAATTCTGCTAATAGCAAAAGACATATTTTTCCAGGAAGGCTGTGGAATATATACAGTGTCTGCCCTTTCCTGGGTTCACAATCTATCCAGCTATGTAATTCCCTATGCCACACCCATAGCATACCACCTGTTTCCTTATCTTTGGAAACCACCCTTGTTCTCATGACATCTTCCTATTATGTTCTTCTGAACACAATGGATCATTAACCAATTCTGTAAATTCAGGACAACCAGCCTTTCTGATATGAAATCTCAAGCCAAAATACAGTATAAACCCCCACTCCAGCCAAGGACATAATATTTTTAACTTTACAGAATAAAAAGTTACAAAACATGCTTATATAAGTGTTCAGATATCTTTCTAGAAGGTCACATTACAAACAAAAATGGAGTCCCTTTGGTTCTATACTTTCTTAGATGTAATAGGCAAATACATATGCTATTTTTATATATAACAGTCACTTTTTTCAGTGCCGTCGTAATTTTCAATGTTCACTAAATGAGCAATTGTAAGTCAAGGACTACGTGTATTTAAGTCTACCTTCAGTCCCTCAACCTAACTTACAGCTCAAGTTATGTTTCTAAGATAAAACAATAGAAACAAAGGAGTCATATATTTTAAAATAACGTTTTATTAATTTTCTACTATTACATTCATTAGTGCTTAATAAATATCACGTTGTCTGGGTTATTTTGTTTGCTTGACAGTGCAAATTATATTCCTGATCTTTACCCCCTTTTTTCCAGCCATTGATAAAATAAATTCTATGTTTGGTAGTATTCTGTACTGTATCTTCTTTCTGTTTCATCTTCAGTGTAAGTCTGTCCATTTCTACACAGTCCAATATCTTCTTAACTACCTCTTCATCTAGTGGCATTTCTTCATTTTTCCAATGCTGAACAACAATGGGTGGGATTCTACCAGTTCTGTGGGTGTGGCTTGGTGAGTGTGGCAGGGGAAGGATATACTGCAAAATCCCCATTCCCTCCCCACCCCACTAACCTGCTTTCCAGCTCCGTTCTCCTGTGCAGGGCAACCAAAGAAGAACCCAGCCAATCAGCCGGGACTCAGGAGGTGGAGAATAGATGAGGGCGGGGCCAGTCAGAAGTGAGATTTGCCGGTTCTCTGAACTACTCAAAATTTCCACTACTGGTTCTCCAGAACTGTTCAGGACCTGCTGAATACCACCTCTGCTGCACAAGTACAAACCTCGCTGCTATTAATACAGGCAATATTAAATATACACTTTGTTTATCAAATTGTTCTGGTACTATACCTAATTTAAACAAAAAAGTTCAGGTTTAAGATCTAGATATTTTCCTGATATCTTTTCTAGCATATGTATTTTTTGTCCAAAATTGTCCAAATACATATATCCAAATTTTTTTTTTGCTTTAGCACAAGTCCACCACATATGATAATACGTGCCAGATTTTTGGTTACATTTCCAACCTTTGCTAGGCATATTTTTGAACATTTTGGCTAACCTAGCAGGTTTTAAATGCCGTCTATTTTATAACAAAGGAGTCATATTTGATACTCTGAGCTCCCTAATGAAAGCAAGGATAAAATTTGAATGCACCTACTAAATAAGCATTATTATGAACTGTTTGAGGGGAAATCACAGATCAATACATGTTACCACTGGCTTAAATTCATTCTTACTTTAAGAACACATCAGAAAAGCATTGTCACTCAAAACAGGGCAGAAATGCATGATTAATGAAGGTTCTTAGGAGAACTCTGTTCTAAATTGCTTTTCTACATTACTCATTTGTGGACCAGGGTTATGTGGGGTTCGTTTTCATCTCATAAACTGATATGGGACCATTTAAAAAATGTTCTTTATTGTAGTAGGGCAGAATAATAGAATCTGGACAACCTATCAAAGGAGTCCAACTTTGTCCAACAAGAAGTCCAACCTGAGCAAATGCAGCCTGCTCTCCTTCATTCCATCAAATAAAAATGCATTTTTACAGGGTTTCTGTTCTTCAGAGAGGTCCATGCTACTGAATTCTTCCATTGTCTTTCAAAGGGAAGAACAAGTTGGAATATTGCACCCAGTTTTGGTCGCCAGGATATTTAAAAAGATGTTGAGACGCTAGAAAGAGTGCAGAGAAGAGCAACAAAGAAGATTAAAGGCCTTGGAGGCTAAAACCTATGAAGAACGTTACAGGAATTGTGTCTGTCGAGTCTAGAGAATAGAAGGACTAAGGGTGACATGATAGCAGCCTTCCAATATTTAAGGGGTTCCCCCAAAGAAGAGGGAGTCAAGCTATTCTCCAAAGCACCTGAAGGCAGGACAAGAAGCATTGGATGGAAATTCATCAAGGGCAGAAGCAACCTAGAACTAAGGAGAAATTTCCTAATGTGAGAACCATCCATCAGTGGAATGGCTTGCCTTCAGAAACTCCAACGCTGGAAGCTTTTAAGAAGAGATTGGACAACCACTTTTCTGAAATAGTATAGGGTTTCCTGCTTGACCAGGGGGTTGGTTTGGAAGACCTCCAAGGTTCCTTCCAACCCTACCATTATATGTTCTAGGTTGGGTTGTCTCATCCCTAGGAACCAGGGATGGCTAATCTTTTCAGCCCCAAGTGCCCAAAGCGCATGCGTGCAGCCCAATGCAATGCATGCATGCCCTGCGCAGGCACCCACCCCATGACCTGCACCCCGCCCCCCTGCACATGCTCAGCAGAGACCCAAAGACCAGCTGGTCAGTGGGAGGTGTGCATGTGCATGCACAGAGGAGCTGAGCTGGAGCAATGGCTCATATGCCCAGAGAGAGAGCTCTTCATGCCACCTCTGGCACGCACACCATAGGTTCACCATCACAGTACTAGACTATAATTGGTCTGCAAGAAAACTGCTAAGCTCAGAGAGGACCAAAGACCCCTCATTTCACACTGGAGCCCTCATTATTCCCGTATTCTCCCAATGTCTCTCTCTTTTTAAGAAGAGTTTGGACAAACCCTTTTCTGAAATGGTATAGGGTTTTCTGATTGACCAGGGGGTTGGATTAAATGATCTCCAAGGTCCCTTCCAAGCCTATTATTCTGTTTTCTACTGAAAACCACATCATCACCATATTGTTTCTGAAAAGAAGAATAACCTGAATTTAAGACCATCCTGTGAAAAATTACAAAAAAAAAACGACAAAAATCCTGCACTTCTGCCCCTTTGTCACACTTTGGAAGCCAACTCCTTCTCAAATCAATTCGGAATCCTCCCCCCCCCCCCCCCCCCACGAATGAAAGCTTGTATGCTGTGATATATGCAAAGCCAGCACAAATTTTTTGAGAAGTATATTAGTAGAATTAATAGCCACTAATTAAAATTGTCAGTACTTTAAGATATCCCATTTACAATGGGATCCTCATCTGCCTACTTCAGCTTTTCTGTCTCTTTCAAAATAAATATAAGAAAATAGAACGAGGGGGGAAAAAGGTGTAGGAAGGGAATAAGAGAAAGGAACACAGGCATATTATGGTGAATATATCTGTATTATTGGTTGAGTAGGGGAGACTTTGATGCTGTCTGAGCTTGCTGGTTTTCTTGCAGATGTTTCATGATCCAAATTAGGTAACATCATCAAGTCCAGGTCCACAAAATGCCACGGAGAAGTCTAGAAGTCTGGCACTCTGACAAACTACCCATCAATAGACACATAGACATTAACAACAACTATAGACTTCTGTAAAGGCTTTGATTCAGTGGTACACGACAAACTACTCCTAAAACTAAAATCTTACGGTATCTCTGGACACCTGCATAATTGGATAGAAGCATTCCTGTCAAACAGACAACAAATGGTCAAAATTGGGAGCGTCCTATCAAATTCTGTACCTGTCAACAGTGGTGTCCCCCAAGGCAGTGTTCTAGGAACAACTCTCTTCATACTCTACATAAATGACTTCTGTGATCATATCAAGAGCAACTACGTTCTCTTTGCTGATGATGTAAAGCTATTCAACACCACAGATAATTTTGCTATCCTTCAAAAAGACCTCAACTATGTATCAGAATGGTCAAACAAATGGCAACTTCAAATCTCAACAAATAAATGCTCTTCTTACATATTGGCAAAAAAAAATCAGAAAATAAAATACCGGCTGAATAGTCAAGAACTTGTTGATGATCCAAACTCTGTCAAGGATCTTGGAGTACTCATCTCAAGTCACCTAAGTGCTAAAGCCCACTGTAACTACATAGCCAAAAAGGCATTAAGAGTTGTTAACCTAATCTTACATAGCTTTTTCTCTGGTAATATTACACTAATAACTAGAGCATACAAAACATTTGCTAGACTAATACTCGAATACAGCTCATCAGTCTGGAACCCACATTATGTACCTGATATTAACACAGTTGAGAAAGTCCAAAAATATTTCACAAGAAGAGTTCTCCACTCCTCTACTCGTTGCAGAATACCTTATGCCACCAGACTTGAAATTCTAGGCCTAGAAAATCTAGAACTACACCACCTTCGGTCCGATCTAAGTATAGTATATAAAATCATACATTGCAACATCCTACCGGTCAATGAATACTTCAGCTTCAACCATAACAACACAAGAGCAAACAATAGATACAAACTCAAGTTTAATCACACCAAACTTGATGGCAGGAAATACGACTTCAGCAACAGAGTGGTCAATGCCTGGAACACTTTACCTGACTCTTTGGTTTCTTCCCCAAACCCCAAAAACTTTCACCTTAGACTTTCTACTATTGACCTAAGAGGCCTGTAGGGGGCATGCATAAGTGCACCAATGTGCCTACCATCCTATCCTATTGTTTCTTTTATTTTTCTTATATGTATCCATGTGTTCATAACTATGCTTTTACTTATACCTATTATCTTGTAAGCAATGGACAAACCAAATAAAATAAAAAAAATAAGTAGGTAAAGGTTCCCCTTGCACATACGTGAGAGTCATTTCTGGCTCTAGGGGGTAGTGTTCATCACCGTTACAAAGCCGAAGATCCAGCGTTGTCCGAAGACATCTCCATGGTTATGCTGAAGGTGCACGGAACGTTGTTGCCTTCCCACCAAAGTGATCCCTATTTTTCTACTTGCATTGTTTACATGCTTTCGAAAACTCCATGTTATTTCCAGCATCTTTCTCTCAGCTTGGAACTGAATCAGATGTATCTTCCTTCCAACAATATGTGTGTATGTGTGTGTGTGTGTGCGTGTGCACATGCACACACACACATGCACACATACATTGTTGGAAGGAAAATACATCTGAGTCAGTTCCAAGCTGGGAGAAAAATGCTGGAAATAACATGGAGTCCGATTGGAGAGAAAGACTCTCTTTATTGAAGAGTAGAAGCAACACACACACACACACACACACACAGAGTGTGCGGTTCTGGGACAGCTGACCAAATGGTTGAATGAGTGGATGGATCTTTATAGGTTTCTGTGACTTTGAAGTTTGAACTGTTCTGAGGATTGTGCAAGGAAGGGGCTTTTGTTTCTTTTGCTATTTCAACCGTGGTGGGTTAATCCTATTATGTCCTAAACAGTCCTGTCCTGTCCTTCTTAATCCCATCACTCTGGAGCTGAAGATATTTTGTTTATGAATAGATTGGACAGGATTTCTTCATCTCCATC
Organism: Pseudonaja textilis; assembly: GCF_900518735.1. Next base: position 3,784,742 of record NW_020769372.1, on the reverse strand, counting down.
TCTAAAGATTTCTGCTGGAAGCTGTTTTACTACGCAGGAAATAGGATCTGGAACATGTTTCTCCATCCTTCCTTTGGGGAAATATAATAATCTGCCTCTTTTAATTTTCCCCAAAATATTTCATCCTTCGAAAAGGAGAAGGGGCTTCCCACAACAGAGAGACCAAACCCCTCTCCCTTGTTGCACTGATGATGCTACTACCTAGTTGGGTAATGAAATGTTTTCAAGAAAACAACTGAACTCAAAGAGCACCAAAGACCTCAGACCAACCAAGAACTACCTCCACAGTCTCGATAGATCCAACCACCAAATATCTTTCTCTAGAGAAGCTGTTCCCCAAATAATTTTGGGACACCACCACCCTTCAGCTATTTCACCTATGTTTCTCATCTTTCCATTGCCGTTTTGGTCACCACATTATAAAAAAAGATGTTGAGACTCTAGAAAAGGTGCAGAAAAGAGCAACCAGGATGATTAAGAGACTGGAGACTGAAGAACGGTTACAGGAACTGGGCATGGCTAGTCTAGGGAAGAGAAGGACCGGGGGAGACATGATAGCAGTCTTCCAATATTTGAGGGGCTGCCACAGAGATGGGCGGGTCAGGCTCTTTTTCAAAGCACCTGAAGGCCAGACAAGGAATAATTGATGGAAACTGATCATGGAGACATTCAACTTAGAAATAAGGAGAAACTTTCTGAGAGGGAGAACAATCAACCAATGGAACAGAAGTTGCCTTCGGAAGTTGTAGAAGCACCATCACTTGAGACCTTCAAGAAGAGATTGGACTCCCATCTGTCAGAAATGGTGTAGAATCTCCTGTTTGGGCAGGGGGTTGGACTAGACGACCTACAAGGTCCCTTCCAACTCTGGTTATCTGTTATCTGTTATCCCTTCTTTCTCTGAGGGTACGTGTCCATGTTTTCACTAATGTCCTGAACATTGATGCCGCATAGCTGATGACTATTTGCCAGAGTAACTTAACACAGATCGGCAAGCTGTTCCCATTTGTTAAATGTCAGGAAAACACATGTGAGTCACTTAGCTGCCAGCTGGTACTTGGGAAAGCTGGGGACAAATGACGCTTTATCAAGCAGCAGGTCTTCAAAATAGCAACACAGCTCCAGAACCATGTTTTGGATGTGCTTTTAACAACAGAAGCAAAAAAAAAAAAAATGAGACCTACATGCAGGGGTGGGACTCTCCCAGTTCAGACGGAGCCCTTGTTCCAACGATCAGCTGGCTTCAAACTGGCTTGGTCTCACAAGCATGTGGGCCCATCCACCTGCCCACCCCTGTTCTTTCCTGTGCTTTATGTCTTTTTGTTAAAGCAGTTTGCCACGCCTCAGCTATTTATTTATTTTTTCAACTGCAGTTGAAGCAGTGGTGGTATTCTACTGGTTCGACCTGGTTTGGCCAAGTCGGTAGCGGTGATGAACAGCAGAGACCGAACCACTTCTTTCCGCCGCTCTGCTATTGGGCCCACCCACCTACCTGGGCTCCCATACTTGTCTTTAACTTCTGAATTTGAAGCACAGCTGCTTTGCGTGGCGACAGGGAGAGTGCAGGCTTGCAGGAGGTGAGTTGGGACGCCTCTGCGCCTGCGCAAAGTGCGTGTTTGATGTAAGCGCGCATGCAAAGTGTGTTCACGCACACGAAGGGCACCCACCAAGCCACATCACCGAACCGAATGGTTAAAATTTTTGGAATCTCACCCCTGAGTTGAAAGTTAAGTTTTAGCTTTTTTAAACATGGAGCGCGCACGCAGAGTGCAAGTTGGGTGCATGCGGGTGCAAAGTGTGCACTCAATGCATCGATGGTTATACCAGGTGATTCGCACCCCTGCCTACATGCCCCTTGCGTGCTCAACTCCAACTTTCATTTTCAATCCAAGCCCACTTTATGCGCCATCCCTACTTTGAAAGGGACAGAGGGACTTAGCATTTGGTGGTCCCAAATACAAGGAGGATCTGGAGTAATACGTTGGATCCCATTAAGCCGTCACTATATGTTTTCTTACAGGGATAATATTCCTGCAAAGATGAGAAGGTACAAAGTCATTGATAATCCAGTGACTTTTGAGGTCTTCTAAATACACCCCCCCCGATTGGTGCAGGATCCACTAAGAAAGGGTGTGTCCAAACTTGGCAACTTGAAGACTTGTGGACTTCAACTCCCGGAATTCCTGACTGAGGAATTCTGGGAGTTGAAGACCATAAGTTTTCAAGTTGTCAAGTCTTGAAAACCCTGCGCTGGGACATCTCTGATGGATAATCATCTCTATGAAGATGCTATGAACTAAACTATAGTTATCTCGTTAAAGTATGAATTAATAAAATTATAATCAAATGATTGTTTAATAATGATATCAGACTATATAATTGTGGATTGATAATATGAGCTATTATGTAATATAACTACAATGGAGACTATGAAATGGATGCACAAAAAAAAGTGGTAAACCAACCGACACACTGTCTGGAAACTCATGAAGGAAAGGATGATGTTTTTATGTTTTATGTGTTTTTGTTTGTTGTAAAAATTAATAAAACTGTTTTCACAAAAAAAAGATCTCATTGGAATGGAACCTATTTTCACCTGGAGGGAAAATCAAGCTTGTGTTTTCCAGAAGCCAAGATCCTTCCTTCCTTCCCTCCCTCCCCCTTCCTTCTTACCTTCTTTTCTTCCCTTCATCTTTTCCCTCCTTTCCTTCTTTCCTCCATCCCTTCCCTTCCCCTTCCCTTCTTACTTTCCTCCTAATTTTCTTTCCTTCCCTCCATCCTTTTCCCCTTCCTTCCTTCCTTCCTTCCTTCCTTCCTTCCTTCCTTCCTTCCTTCCTTCCTTCCTTCCTTCCTTCCT
>NW_020769372.1:3753861-3765512 GCF_900518735.1 Pseudonaja textilis | reverse complement strand
GGTAGAATCTTGGAATCATAGAATCATAGCATGGTAGAATCTTGGAATCATAGAATCATGGAATCAGAATCATAGAATTAAAATCTCATGGAATCATAGAAGCATAGCCTGATAAAATCATGGAATCATAGCCTGATAGAATCATGGAATCATAGAATCATAGGGCTGGAAGGGATTTTATACCAGGGGTGGGATTCCACCAGTATAACAACTGATTCGGTGATTGAGCGCTCCACATTTCAAAGAGCTATAATACCTTCTATAGCAATCCCTGTGAAGAAAACAGCTAAGCTGTGGCAAACCCCTCTGCTGCGCGAATCAGCTGTGCTCTAAAGAAAGGAAGTAAAGGCATGGGTGGGATTCAACAGGTGTAACTACCAGTTCGGTGTTTATGTTTTGTGTGCACGTGTAAAACGTCATAATCTGTGCTGCCCAGACAGCTGAAAAGCTGCGCACGGGTGCACAGTGTTTGAAAAGGCACTTTTCCCTGCTTTTTCAACCTCAGCTGTGCCGCACAAAGCAGTTGAGGTTGAAAAAGCAGGAAATAAAGGACAGGTAAGAGCCCAGGTGGGCAGGTGGGCCAAACATCAGCAGACACAGAACTGGTTCTGTGTCTGCTGCTCTTCAGAGCTACCAGTTCTATAGAGCTGGGCAGAACCGGTAGCATCCCACCCCTGAGTGAAGGACAGGAAAGCGCAGGGATGGGTGGGCGGACCCACTTGCTCATCACAGCGAACTGGTTCTGAGACAGCTGGTCTTTGGTGCAAGGGGTTCGCCCAAACTGCTAGAATCCCACCTCTGTACCTCAGTCTCTATCTTCACATATAGATGTCCACATTTTTTCTTTTTCTATATTTCTACTCTCCTCTGCTTTAAAATGAAGGTACACTGAAGCTTTGGCCGATATTACAAGACTCTACTTTAATAACATTCAAGGATAGTGTTATTTTATGAGATTCTGAATGCTGGCAAACAACTCCTGTCTTAAAACGGTGGGGTGCAGTTGGGTGGGTGTTTGACCAGAAGTGAAGCAGCAAGCATTCAAACTTCTCAGAACATCAGACTTGCAGATTTTCTCTCTTAGCATATTCAGAAGATTTAAGAAATTCATTTCAAGCTGAGCTAAACAATTGCCAGGACCAACCCTCTGCATATTTATTCATAAATGCAGACCTCACCTGTTTCATTTTGCTGACTGGTGTCATTGAGGGATATTACGAACAATTGAAGAGCAACGTGTTCTTCATCATCTTGCTTTCACCAGAGTAATAGAGTTGGAAGACACCTTGGAGGCTGTCTAGTCCAACCCCTTATGCAAACAGGAGACACTATACTGTTGCAGTCAAGTAGATGTCCAGTCTCTTTGTCAAGCTTGAAGCACACTTAGGTTGTTGCAACCATTATTGCTAGAAGGGTGAGATGGAATGCAGGCTTCAGACTTCAAGAGGAAGAGCTGTGAGAGCCAAGGTCTCTCATGGTCCAAAATTTGGGATAATTTACTCAAGGTTTGGGAAGCACCAGATTATGTTCTGACCTAGGCTTCACGAAATCATGAAGCAGGCTCCTTATCCTTACAAAACACCTTTTTATTAGGCTAATGTGAATTCCTAATATTCACATCCAGCAAACTCCCAGCAAACAGTGTCTCAAGGGTAAATTGCAACCACAGACCCTATCAGGCTTGGAGAGCTGCCAGGTCGATTGCTCCCAAGCGCAATGCTGTACAAGAAAGTACTCGGCAAGGAATCTCTGAGAGTCACGAACAAATCTTCACACTAATTAAATGAACTAATTGTCTCCTACAAACACCATTTCCCTTTTGCTCCTCTTTATTCTCTATGGGAGGGGCCATTCACCATCCACCTGTGCCTTTACTCCCAAGTCGACCCTTGTTCTCCTGGCAGCTCTGTGCATGTGCACACTGGGAACAGGCTCCAGCTATTCTTCTTCCCCACTGATCTCAGACTCCGAAGGCAGCTGATAACTTTCGGACAGCCCTGGCCCCAGCTCTGCCTCCAATGCAGTCCACTCGTCAGAGCCTTCCCCAGACTCCAGGACTGGCCCATGTTCCTTCCCAACTTCCTCACTGTTCAAGTCTGCCACCAGCTCCACTGGCCGCTGGTGGGCCACAACAAATTAGACCTTCACATTTAAAAGTCCACCATGCCTTTTTTTCTTTTCCCAACAGATAAGTGACAATGTTATCTCCACGCTATTTGCTTCAGTATCCGGTGCTTCTGAAAACCTCCAAATATTAAGATAATGAACAGTTCCTGATCTCCATTTTCAGTTTCTGATTTCTGCATGAGCAATTACTTCTCAACAGGAAACAACCTACTTAACGGTCCTCACTACTATAATGTAACTCTTTCCGAATCCGCTCTCTGTGAAAGCCATTTCGATGCGCTTCTTGTCATTCCCTGTGAATTCTGTCCATTAACTAAACATTATGTTGGCTTCGAGGCAAATATTTTAGCTCGGATAGATTATCCAGTCTCTTATAAATCAATCTTTCCAACAGGACCCCGCCGTTTTTTTTTGTATCTTCCCTCCTTAATCCTTTGATACCATCAATAAACTGCCTTCTTAATCTTTGGATGCATGGGGTGGCTCCTGGCATCAAAATGTTTTCAAATGAAAATTGCCTTGTGCCAACTATTTCTCCAAGTTGAATTAAGGGAGAGGGAAGAATGAGAGGGACAGAGAATGAGAAAGGAGAGTGGGGGAGGTGGGGGGGAGAACTTATCTGGCCAACATTATTTTCAGAGTGGCCCAAAAGATAAATCGGAAATGGGTCAACCTTCATAGGTTTATTTACAATAGGAGTGATTTGCTTTATCTCTTTAGAGCTCCATCATCTTTCTGCTTTGGAGACTCAGAAGTAATGTGATCCCTGAAACCCCCATATTTCAAGGAAGGTCATGGTGTAGACTCCTCCTCCTCCTCCTCCACCTCCTCCTCCTCCTCCTCCTCCTCCTCCTCCTCCTCCTCCTCCTCCTCCTCCTCCTCCTCCTTTTTCTAGAGTCTCAGCATCTGTTCTTTTTTTACTACCGGTTCTGTGGGCATGGCTTGGTGGGCCTGGCATGGTGGGCATGGCAGGAGAAGGATACTGTAAAGTCTCCATTCCCTCCCCACCCTACTAACCTGCTTTCCAGCTCCGTTTTCCTGTGCAGGGCAACCAAAGAAGACCCAGCTGATCAGCTGGGACTCAATGGGAGACAGAGAATAGATGGGGGTGGAGGCAGTTAGAGGTGGTATTTGCCAGTTTTCCAAACTACTCAAAAATTTTCCTTCCGGTTCTCCAGAACCTGTAAAAACCGGCTGAATACCACCTCTGGTTTGAAAGCAGGCTGAATCGACAATGGAAGGAACAAAGTGGGTCCTTAAATGGAACTTGCAGGTTTAGTGTTGGCAAGAAGTTCTTGTTAGCTTGAAGGAATGATTCCAGCATGCTGGTTTTCTCTCTAAGTCATAAATGCTTTAAATTAGCTAGAAATGGAAGGTTTCACTTTGGAAAGTTTTTTAAGATGGCTTAGGACTTCATCTCTGGGAGTTTTAAAGAAGTAGGTGGAGAATTTAAAAAAAAACTGGCAGTGAGAGGTTCACGTCCCAAAGGTGATATAGGAAACATCCAGGTTGAGCTGGAGGAGGGGTCAAATGTGTCATTAGTCTTGAGTGTCTGTCTGTCTGTCTCTCTCTCTCTCTCTCTCTCTCTCTCTCTCTCTTTCATCTCTCTATCTATCTGTCTATCTATCTATCTTATCCTATCCTATCCTATCCTACCCTATCCTATCCTATCCTCTACACCAAGCACAGGAAATCAGTAGTCCAGGCATTTCAAATGAGTATATAGGTTCATTGTACACTACAGCTCTCTACAAGAAACCGAACTACCATCAGTCAAAGTGAATGGCAGTCAATGGAATTCAAGGATGGGTGGACTTATGTCTCAAGCAAGAGACCCCATACCATTCCAGAGAAGTAACTGTCCATCTTTTCTTCAGAACCTCCAATGATGGAGCACCCACAACTTCTGAAGGTCAGCCATTCTACGGATTGATTATTCTCACTGTCAGGAAATTTCTCCTTAGTTCTACATTGGATTTTTCTTAGAATAGGTTGACACCCTACCCAGCTTCTCTGGGGACAGCCCTTCAAGTACTGGAAGACTGCTATCATATCAACCCTACTCCTCTGTTTCTTACAACAGACCTAGCTAGTTTCTCAATCATTCTTTGTATGGTTGTCATTGTATTGTTATTGTATTTTGTCCACCTGAATTTAGAACTTAGCATGTATGGGGAACTCTGCTTCTCTGAATGTATTTCTGTTTACAGTCTGGATCTGATGCTTCAACCATTCTGATTTGTTCTGGGATCTATTCCTCCCCTTTAAAGAACATTTGTTGCTTTCTTTGTGTGTATTAAAAAAAAAAAACACTAAGAAGGTTATCTGGGTACAAGTGTAGTCATGCAGCCAAGCTTCTTTCTATCCCTGTCGTCCTAGATGATCTGGCTAACTAAAAATAAATAAATAAATCGTAAAAATTTGAGGATTGTGACATCTATTTTCCTATAAAATAATTAAAGTTGTTGGGGGAAGATTAATCATTTTTATTTTTTTTATTTTTTTTATTTATTTATTTGATTTGTCAATTGCTTACAAGATAATAGGTATAAGAATAAACATGAGTAAGAATACAAGAAATAGGAACTAATAATTGGGGACAATAGGACAGGGACGGTAGGCACGATCGTGCACCTATGCACGCCCCTTACAGACCTCTTAGGAATGGGGTGAGGTCAATAGTGGATATTTTAAAGTAAAAGGTTAGAGATGTAACAACAGAGTCAGGTAGCGCATTCCAGGCATTGACCACTGAAGTTGCTGAAGTCGTACTTTCTGCAATCAAGTTTGGAGAGGTTGAGGTTGTATCTGGTATGTGCTCTTATATTGTTGTGGTTGAAGCTGAAGTAGTCATTGGTTGGTAGGACATTGTAGGAGATAATTTTGTGTACTATGGTTAAGTCCAACCGTAGGCGGCGTAGTTCAAGGTTGTCCAAGCCGCAAATTTCAAGCCTGGTGATATAGGGTATTCTGTTGCAAGCAAAGGAGTGTAGTATTCTTCTTGTGAAATACTTCTGGACTCGCTCAATTATATTAATGCCTGATATACAGTGCAGATTTCAGACTGATGAGCTGTATTCGAGTATTGGTCTAGCAAAGCTGTTGTTTGCCCTAGTTAGCAATTCAATATTTCTGGATTATTATTATCATTATTGATTAATTATTTCAAATTATTGAACAGGAAGGCAAGGTTTTAAGGCTTCCTTTATAACGTACTGGTATAATCCAGAAAATAACATGTATGTATGTATGTATGTATGTATATATGCATGTATGCATGCATGTATGTATATTGGGGTGGGTGTATGCTACTGGTTTGCACAGGTTCGGGTGAACCAAATGTTAATTCAGTTCGGAACTGAAGAAACTTGTTGGACGAGAAGCAAAACATTTTCAAAGGAGAAAAAAACAACAACAAGAAAGTCAGCACCTTTTGGAAAAAAACATCTTTGAGACAACTGTGAGACGAGTGAGAATATCCAAGAGGTTAACCTAATTCTTACTCCATTGTGACAATTCAAGCTGACTCTGGAGTTTTCTAGTAGAGTGAATTGATGAATCTTCTAAGAGTAGTTAATATGGCCTGGATCGTGTCCTAGGTAAGCAGATTGACACATATAATTTAGAAATAAGTAATGAGCCAATTTATTAAAGAACTATACCTGGGGCAGGCAGTTTAAGAACTTCAGCTGATTCATAATCTATTCTTTAACCGATGCATTAATTACCTTTGAATTCTGCACTGCGGTGTTATCACCCCCAAAGCAATTTCGTTTCAGCATCTTACTGAATTCTGTTGGGGAAGAACATAGCAAATGAACAATCTTATAACCGTGGCCAGATACATATTATAAGAAGTTTGAATCATTCTTAGCGATTTCCAGAGGGTCAGTAATGCCACCATTAACCAGCCGTGTTTTTAAAGGCCAAAGGCTTCCTTTTAATTCCGAGAGAGTTACATTCCAAAAAGAGATTAACTTTTTGTGAATTAACAAGTGTGCCTTTAATCCAGAGTTGCACAAATTAGAATTTACTTACAGCGATTAAAACTGGACTTGGTGAAGGTGGACCTGATTATTTAAACTGTGGATAATCCCATTGTTAAATAATGGCAAAGAACTGTCAAGACTCACATAGCTGAGCGAGATCAAGGAAGCAAGAATTATGTACTTTTCAAGTGAAGTATATTTTCATGCAAGAATTATAAGTAAATATATGAACTTGAAAACCGCTGGAGGAATTTCCAATCTCATTTATAAAGTTTGCCTGGAGCCAACTTCACTTCTACATTTCTTCTTTCTTCCTCCAGAACTTTTTTTTTTTTTTTTGATTGCCTCAATATAAAAAAGAGGTTCAAACACTGGAAAGAATGCAGAGACGAGCAACAGACATGATTAGTTTAGTTTAGTTTAATCTACTTTACTTTATTGTCATTGAACCTTGTACAATGAAATCAAACACCATCTTCATCATGACCATGATCATTAAAATAAACACAGACACACATCCTTCACCCTCCACACATTGGACCAAAAAACCCCAATACTGCACCAATACTGCATTATACAATAGAATTCAACAAAGCTACTGTCCTGGGATAGAAGCTGTTTTTCAGCCTATTTGTCCTTGTTTTTATTGCCCTGTACTGTCTGCCAGATGGTAATAGTTCAAAAAAAGGGTTCCCAGGATGAGATGGATCTTTCAGGATGTTTTGAACTTTCTTGAGGCAGCAGGAGCTCTAAAGCTCTTCCAAAGAGGGGAGAGGGCAACCAGTGATCTTCTGGCCAATGACATTAACCCTCTGGAGTGCTTTCCTATCTGCCACTGTGCAATTGGCAAACCATACAGAGGTGCAGTAAGTTAAAACACTCTCTATGGCAGAGCGGTAGAAGGTCGCCAGCAGTTTTTCATTGAATTGTTGTTTTCTGAGAATTAGGGGACTGAAGGCTAAAACATATGAAGAATGGTTGCAGGAATTGGGTCTGTCTTGTTTAATGAAAATTGACCAAAGCAGTGTTCTAATATTTGAGGGCCTGCCACAAAGATGAGGGAGTCAAGCTATTCTCCAAAGTACCTAGAGGCAGAACAAGAAGCATAGAATAGAAACTAATCAAAGAAAGAAGCAACCTAAAATTAAGGAGAAATTTCCCAATAGTCAGACAAATTAATCAGCTTGCTTCCAGAAGTTGTGAATTTTTCAACATCGGAAGTTTTTAAGAAGAGATTGGACAGCCATTTGTCTGAAACAGTATAGGATTTCCTGCTTGAGTAGGGCATTGGACTAGACCTCCAAGATCCATTCAAACTCTGTTTTTCCATTATTCTGCTAAATTGAAATTCTTAAACTTCTAAAATTATATCTTATCGTTTATTTTTAATCATTTTGTTTATTTATTTTGTCAAATGCTTACAATATAATAGAAATAAGAATAAACATAAGTTTAAATACATGAAATAGGAACTAATAATTGGGGACAATCGGACAGGGACGGTAAGCACAATGCACGCCCCTTACAAACATCTTAGGAATGGGGTGAGGTCGATAGAGGTTAGTTCGAGGGTAAAAGAGTGGAGGTTTGTGTTAAATGGGCATGGATGAGGAAGGAGCAGGACTCAGGAGTGCGAAGAAACTCTTTATTTAAAAGCTGAAATCAAAAAGCACCAAACGTGGCAAGTGGAAAATGGGCCTCCCAGAGGCCCGTGAAGGGTGAAAACAGGCCTATTTCTGGCCTCCAGAGAGGCTCTGGAGCCCAGGGAGGTGGAAAACGGGCCCTCCACAGCCAGTTTTCGCTCCCAGGCTGGTGCAGGAGGCTGACTAGACCACACCCACCATGGCCACACCCACCCAGCAATTGGGCAGACAACCGGTTGTTCAATTATTTGAAGCCCACCACTGAAGGACTTCACTTCCCCCCCTCCAGAAATACCTCCACGGATGGAGAAACTAGATCTTAACATGCAATGCGACATTCCCTACTTCCCGTCTCTGGTATTTTCTTTAATTCTGGCCCCTATGGTCATGTTCTACCGTTCCTGTTTCCTTGGCTTCATTCAGCCTCCTTTTGGTATTTGAATTACTACCTGGCAGTGGAATTTCTCATTCAGTTTGCAACTTGACCTTGGGACCGAAGGCTGACCTACCCACTTTCTACTGATTGCCTCTCAGCGATAGCAGCTTCAAGCCAAACAGTAAATCCTGTTCACTTGATCTGTCAGCTCAGCCATACATGTTCTTGTCTTGTTTGCTCTGAAGTAATCCTATCCTTGTCTCACCTTACTTAGCCTGTATCCATCTCCAGCTGCTAATTCTTCGTTCTTCTTCTTTTTTGACCCAACATGAAGCAATAGTTAACTCACCTGAAAGATGGTAGCTGGTCCATGGATTGACAAGATCTTTCTTCTGCTAGAACAGTAAATTCTAGCAGAAGATATTTTTTGTTTGTTTGTTTGTTTAAAGAAATGTGTTTGGAATCAAGTTGTGGAGTTTTCAGCTGTGAGAAAGCCCACTCCAAGAATTCAGGATGCACACTTTTTATAAGGCAATGGAGCTTTCTCAGATAAAAGCAGAGATTAATACTTAGTATTAATTATTTTACAAAGCACCAGAAGGCAAGGCAAGACACAATGGTTGCACTTTTTCTAGAGTCTCAGCATTTGTTTTATAATGTGGTAACCCAAACTGGATTCAGTATTCTAGGTGTGGTCTTACTAAGGCTTTGTAGAGTGGCATGAGTACCTCATTTGATCTTGACATATTGTAGAATGAAGTTCCTTGCCTGTACTTGAGGGAAAATCTCAGAGGGTGAAATATCTTGAGCAATCTAAGTTTTCATAACCCATTTGTAAACTTCTGAATATAATCTGTCAGGTTGACAGTGGTTCTAGATGGATTCTTAGTCAATTCATCAATACTTCCCCCAGCAGCCATCCTAGTTTTTACAAAGCTGAATCTTACATACACCCAAGTTTTCCTCTGGTGGATGTTAGTTCATTGGAGTAGCTCTTCAAGTATTTTCAAAGGCATAATGATTTTCTTTTTCTTTCCCCAGAAGAGAGAATATTCAACCAGGCAGATATGATTTAAATATAAAGAAGAAGTTTACCAGAATAGAATTTACGAATATTAAGAAGGGATTTGCCTCGAAGAGAAATATTAGCAGTGGAGGCATGGATAAGGATTTTGAGGGAATTTAATTAAAATTTAATCTTCTTTCTAATTAAATTTCCTTTTAATTAAACTTAAAATTAAATTTGTTTGTTTAAATGGAGGAGTTTAAAAAGTATTACCTAGCAGTGTCAATCAATTATTTAAAATATATATTTAAAAGTTGACTTTAGTTTGCACGGTTCAGAAGAGGGGCTCCTACATTGACGTGATATACTATATGTGTATATCATATGTTTACACACACACACACACACAGAGAGAGAGAATATAATCAAATTCTTTATTGGCCAAGTGTGGTTGGACACACAAGGAATTTGTCTTGGTGCAAATACTGTCAGTATAAATAAAAGAAAAGATACAATCATTAAGAATCATAAGGTACAACACTTAATGATAGTCATAGGGTACAATAAGCAATCAAATCACACTAGGAAACAGTCAATATAGATTGTAAGGATGCAAGCAACAAAGTTACAGTCATACAGTCACAAGTGGGAGGGGATGGGTGAAAGGAAGGGAGGATTAATAGTAACAGTAATACAGACTTTGTAAATAGTTGGACAGTGTTGAAGGAATTATTTGTTTAGCAGAGTGATGGCGTTCAGGGAAAAAACTGTCCTTGTGTCTAGTAGGTCTGATGTGCAGGGCTCTATAGCATCGTTTTGAGGGAAGGAGTTGAAATAGTTTATGTCCGGGATGTGAGGGGTCTGTAGATATTTTCACAGCCCTCTTTTTAACTTGTGCAGTATACAGGTCTTGTGCAGTATACAGGTGTACACACACACACACACACACACACACACACACAGAGTATTTTCAGAGGTAGGCTGCTATGAGTTTGGGAGAACCTGTAGCTAATGTTATAGTCAGTTCAGAGAACCTCCAAATCCCACCCCTGGCTGGCCCCTCCCACTCAGCTGGCTTTCATGGCTAAGGCGGGACTAGAACTCATAGTCTCCTTGTTATTGGCCCAAGATCACCCAATTGACTTTCATCATTAAGGCGGGATTTGAATTGACGGTCTCTTGTTTTCTAGCCTGGTGCCTTAACCACTAGACCAAACTGTGTTTCTGGTTTTGGATATGTTCATGCTTTCAGTTCTTTGTAAAAATAATAAAGGGCAGGTACCAACATAATGAAATAAATGAATAAATATCTTGTGTATATTGACAGTAAATTGACACAGCAGGAAGAAGGGATATGAATAAAAGAGTTTGACTACCTGTTCAGGAAGGAGACCTCCTTCCACAGGTTAATTGTTCTCACTGTCAGAAAATTTCTCCTTAGTTCTAGGTTGGTTGTCTGAAGACCTCCAAGGTCTCCTCTAACTTCTCTTGTCCTGAATTCAACATTCTGTATTCTTCTGTATTCCACATTCTGTATTTTTTTTTCCCCCTCAGCTATTTTGAACTCTTGTCTTCTTCAGAATTGACTGGAGTTGGTGCCTAAATCAATTAAATTAAACTCTTAAGTTCTTGAGGAAGAAAACTGCGTTGCTCAAGAACCAATAAAGTTTTAAAGTAGACAAGGGAACCCTTTTTAACCAGTTCTCGAATGTAGTCCTATCTCAACCCTTTCAATGCTTCGGATGTAAATGAAAAAAATAAAATAAAATAAAAAAATAGGTGGCCTTTGCTAAGCATCGAAGTAATAAAACAGAAAGAATCGCAGGGAGGTGTTAAAGGCCAGGATTAATTAGAAACTCCTCTTGAACTCGATGGCACTTACTTCTGAGTAATAAAGAGAGAATGGAGCTGTTAAATGCCTCCCCTAATAAATGGGCCTTTAAAACAACTTAAAAATACTTAGCGCTCAATAAAGCTGTATTAATGTAATAGCAGGCAAAGGGTTGTAAAAGACGTTGCAATGGGGCCGGGCAGGTTGAAATTTCCTTCCCCTTTAATCAGGACAATCGCTTCTCCCTTGTGATCTAACCTCAGTCATTGCTTATTAGAAATTTCAGGCACCAGGTTTGGTCTTTTGCTCTCCTCGCATTCATTTTCATAAGAAAAAATGCCAGCCCCACGTGGAAAGATTAAATAAAGACGGCGTATATCTTCTATGCAAATTTTTTGACACCTTGGCATTCATAATTTATTGAAAGTTGCTGGGAAGGTAAATAGATTCTTATTTACTGTGATTCCTCCACCTGACTCCAGATGGAAGCCATCTCGTGTGCTCTCTCTTCCATCCCGAGAAGAAATTTAAATAAATTATGGGATCTCCTCCACCTATCCCGCCATCAACAAATCAGATGATCTTCTTCTTCTTCTTCTTCTTCTTCTTCTTCTTCTTCTTCTTCTTCTTCTTCTTCTTCTTCTTCTTCTTCTTCTTCTTCTTCTTCTTCTTCTTCTTC
>NW_020769372.1:3743155-3753851 GCF_900518735.1 Pseudonaja textilis | reverse complement strand
TCTTCTTCTTCTTCTTCTTCTTCTTCTTCTTCTTCTTCTTCTTCTTCCTCCTCCTCCTCCTCCTCCTCCTCCTCCTCCTCCTCCTCTTCTTCTTCCTCCTCCTTCTCCACAAACCCCACTCCCTTCTAGTATTGATAATGTGATAATGTTACCAAATTGCATCATGAAATACTAGAAAATGTAGTACAATGCAGTGAGCTATGTGCAGATCTGTACTCTCAAGATCAAACTAGGGCAAAGCCATTAAGTCATAATAGGAATTACCCAACACCCTTTCAGAACACAAACCCCTTCATTTCGTCCCCCTCAGAAACTTCAACCAAACTTAGCTCAGACAATCTACAGAGCCAGATATGACCTCTACATAACCCCTACATGATCTCATGGGAGTCTGACCAACAGCCAATAGAAGACATGTTCTTGCACAGGAACAGGAAGCTCAAGTGCAAAGCCCAAGAGAAGGTATAAAAACCCCTCATTCTCAACTCCATGTGGTCAGCTGTCCCAGAATCACATGTGTGCTTAGTGGTTCTGCTTCATCAATATGGGCCCTCTTTCCAATGGGCCCTCTTTCCAATCAGCCTCCAGCCTCCATTTTGTCTCCAGTGCCTTTTGGAATCGAACCAGATGGATATTTCTTCCAACACTCCATTGGAAAAAATATAATATCCTGCCTCTCTTAATATTAAGAATAAAGAATATTTTAATCTGGGGGGGAGGGGCTCCTACAACCTCCTCTTATTGGATGATGATAACGATGTGTGGGTGGGTGGGGAGGTGATGGTTTGGTTGCTTTGAGAGCTTCTGCATCAGAAATAAAATTCCTTGTGTGTCTAATCGTACACTAGGCCAGGGATGTCAAACTCAAGGTCCAGGAGCCAGATTCAGCCTGCGGAGTGCTTAGATCTGGCTCATGGTCCCACCTGGAAATAGTGAAGAACCAGCCCACGGTGCCTCTGCCAGTGAAAACAGAGCTCGGGAGAGTCACGCATGGCCCCCTCGAGCTCATTTTTACAGGCAGAGGATTGCAAAAGCCTGTCTTAGCCAAAAATGGAGCTCACAAGGACCACACATGGCCCCTGAGCTCTGTTTCCACTGGCAGAGGGTTGTAGGTGGACATTCACAGCCTTGTGGAAAGGGAACTTCACGAGGACAGTGGTGTCACCCAAGCAGGGAAAGCCCAAAGGGAACATCAAGCCAGCCATAAAACAAACTTGCATAGGAAAAGAAATCAAATAAAAGGTATTAAAAAAGCCCCTTAGACAAAAGCCCAAATAATTAAGAAAACTAGGGAAACAAGAAAAGAAAACCCTTACAAACACAAGACATGCCAAATCAGCAAAACAAACGGACAAAAGACACAAAATATATTGCAAAGGAGACAGACAGGAGATTGCCACAAAACAAATATAAGAAATGATTAAGCTAAAGAAAAGATTAGGACAAAACCGATAATCCAATCAAACCACCCCACAAAGTTTGCCTTCTGCACCCTGCGGAGTTTACCCTCCGGCAGAAATGAAGACAACCCCTGACAGGATTTAAAACATTAAGAAATACAAACACAAGCACTCACACACAAAAGGAGAAAAAAGGTATAAAAACCAGGGACTTACCATACAAAGGTAGCTAGCCCAGGAACGCAGACTTCTTGCTATCTCTCGCCTTCCTGAAAAATAAAAAGATCCAGCTTTCAAGCAGTTGTCTGTATCCTTGCACCAGAGCTCTCCCAGTGGGAAAATCGAATCCTCAGAAGAAAGGCATTTTGACAGCCTTTCAACAGCCAAAAACAGAGCTCAGGAGCCCATTTTCGCTGGCAGAACGCTTGGGCCGCCACAGGTTCCCCCAACATGAGTGATGTCATGCTGGCCACACCCACCCTGGCCACATACACTCTGCCCCCCCCCCCCAGGTGAAACACAAACCTGATGCAGCCCATAATGAAATCGAGTTTGACCCCTCTGCCCTAGGCCAAATGAAGTATTCCATTGTTTTGTGAGGTTGCCATGGCAATCCCACCTCCAGCTATGGGCTCAGCAAATTTGTGGAACTTTATGCAAAGGAAGCACTAAGAAAACCTTTTATTCTTCCTCTAATATCACTCAACTATGGAAGAAGAAGGGAGAAGAAAAAAAATAATAACTTGCAACTTCAGCACCTAATCCCATAAAAAATTATCTGTCAAAAGTTGATATTTAATTCCCTATGCTTGCATTTCTTGTGTAAGATCCTGGAATATGAGGTTACATTTGCCATTAAATGCATTTTCCCCTTTTCCTGTATATGTCAAAAATTTATCTCTATTACCCACAAAGTGGAGGCAGGAAAAAAAAAAACCTTTAAACTCTTCTAACTGAAGCTAGTTTAGTCTCAAGACTTCCTGCTGTTTTCACAGAATCTGCTCCATTAGAATGGGGGCAACCCAGAGACCTGATTTTGCATTTCTCTGAATGGAAAACTGGATGCAAGCAAAATAACTTGATTCTTTTTTCTGCTGAGTTCAACTGGTGTTCCTTTTATAGAAATGCAGTTGTTCTTTTACTAGGATTTCAGAATGAGGAAGGACAGTATGTTGAAAGTCCAGATTTGGTAATGCAGAAAGTTACCACCCACCCTTCTCTTAGAAGAATGAAATACTTTGAGAAATATTTAAAAAGGCAGAATATTTTATTTCCCCTGAAAAGGAAATAGAAATCTTAAGGGAGACGGAAACTCAGAGCCCCAGCTCCCTGCTCCCAAGGAGATACTAAGCTGAGGCCAGCTTTTAGAAATGCAGATTTGGTAACCCATTTAAGACACAATATTTTGAACAAAGGCAGAATTGGGTAGAATGGTAGGATCAGCCCTCACTCAATATCCAAACCAGGAAAGCCATTAAGACACAATAGGAACGGCCCAACACCCTTTCAGGACACAAGCCTCCTCATTACATCATCTCAGAGAGTCCAGGCTTCAATCAAACTTAATTCAGGCAACCTAAAAAGTTAGCTAGTTTACGTTACTTTATTGTCATTGCACCTCGTACAACGAAATCAAACACCATCTCCAGTGCACATCATGACCATGAAAATAAACACAAACATACATCCTTCACCCTTCACACATTGAACCGGAAACCCCCGACACCACACCAACACTGCACTATACAGCAGAATTCAAAAGAGCTACTGCCCTGGGATAGGAGCTGTTTTTCAGCCTATTTGTCCTTGTTTTTAATATTCTGTACCATCTACCAGATGGTAATAGTTCAAAAAAAGGGTGCCCAGGATGAGATGGATCTTTGAGGATGTTTTGAACTTTCTTAAGGCAATGGGAGCTATAAAGCTCTTCCAAAGAGGAGACAGGGCAACCCATGATCTTCTGGGTAATGACATTAACCCTCTGGAGTGCTGTCCTATCTGCCCCTGTGCAACTGGCAAACCATACAGGTGCAGTATGTTAAAATGCTCTCTATGGTGCAATGGTAGGTCACCAGCAGTTTTTCATTCAGGTGTTGTTTTCTGAGAAGTCTCAGGTCATATAATCTGTGCTGGTCCTTTTTGACTAATGCTGCAACGTGAGCACCCCAGGTCAGGTCCTCTTTTAGGGTAACACTCAGAAACTAAAAACTGACCGCTTGCTCCGCTTGGTCTCCATTGATAAGGAAGGGCTGGATGTCTGATCTGCTCCTTCTATAGTCCACTATCAGCTCCTTGGTCTTATTGGTGTTGAGGACCAAGTTATTTTCTCCGCACCACAAAAGCAACTGGTCCACCTCATCTCGGTAGGTAGCTATGACCTCTGCATAGCCCCCTGGGAGTCTGACAACAGGAACAGGAAGCTCAAGAGAGGGTAGAAATAACCCTCACTCTCCACTCCATATAGTCAACTGCCAAGTAGTCAAAAATGAGCATGCAAAACCACTGTGGGACTTCTGAATATGGACTGACAAAGTTTTGGAACACAATACCCCAGATATCACGATTGTGGAGAAGAAAAAGGTGTGGATCGTCAACATTGCCATACCTGGTGACAGCAGAATCGATGAGAAACAACTTGAGAAAATCACCAGGTATCAGGACTTGAGAATCGAACTGCATAAACCAGTGCAGGTAGTTCCAGTGGTACTCGGCACACTGGGTGCTGTGCCTAAAGACCTAGGCAAGCACTTAAGAACAATTGGCGCTGACAAGATCACCATTGGTCAGCTGCAGAAGGCCACCTTACTGGGATCTGCTTGCATGATCTGCTGATACATCACACAGCCGTAAACACTTGGGAAGTGTTCAACTAGTGATTTGTGATACAAAACCCAGCATGGTTATCTCGTTTGCTGTGTATACTGTAATAATAATAATAATAATAATTCAATGCAAAAGGAATACTTCAGGAGGGTCTGCAAAATATTAAAATCAAACTGAATGTGGGAAACACAATTAAAGCCATTAATACATGGGCAGTTCCAGTGATGTGCTACCCAGCTGGAATCATCAACTGGACTGTGGCTGAACTGGAAAACCTGGACCAGAAAATGCATAACCTTTGAAATCTCCCACGCTTTGTATCCATGAAGTGACAGCAACAGGTTGTAACTGCCAAGAAGAATAGGGGGCAGAGGGTTATTGGAAATCCATCGAACTGTAGAAGAAGAAAAATGAAGTTTGAATGATTATGTGAATCAAAATACAGAAAAATTGCTGCAACTATGAAAATGGAGAACATTATAAAAACAACAGAAACAAAGGCAGAAGATAAGGAAAAAACAGTTGGATGACAGATTAAGTGGATGGAAAACCAGAGCTTTGCATGGACAGCACTTGAAAAACATTGAAGGAAAATGTAATAATCCACTGGTCATTATGTAAAAAATACAATTACCTGTATCCGAAAAGTCATGGGAACATAAAGTGGAAAAAGTTACTGAAAATGAGAAGAACTGGAAAAAATCATGAAATATCGCAACATGGTCGTCGAAACTACATGGTTATGGATGTAACAGTGATACCCATTGTCTTCAGGGCACTTGGTACCATGTCCAGGTACAAAGCACATCAAGAAATTGCAGCTTTCTGCAATAACACTAGTGGACCTGCAAAAAACTGTGCTACTGGGAACATCATATATTCTAAGAAGATACTTGGTTGATACCTAGGACTCTGGCAGCAACCCGTATCAACCATCAGAGCCAGTCAATGATGTTTGTGATACATTTGTAAATGTTCAGTTGACTGAGTTTCATGTTTAATGAATAAAAGAGATAATAATAATAATTCAGTTCTTTCAAGAGAAATGGAAGAAGAGTAGATTAATGAATAGCCTATGCCATTCCTTAAGCTATTTAACAGAATAGAATAGAACAGAACAGAACAGAATAGAATAGAATAGAATAGAATAGAATAGAATAGAATAGAATAAGGAATAGAATAGAATAGAATAGAATAGAATAGAATAGAATAGAATAGAATAGAATAGAATAGAATAAGGACTAGACTAGACTAGAATAGAATAGAATAGACTAGAATAGACTAGAATAGAATAAGAAAGAATATAGTAGAGTAGAGTAGAGTAGAGTAGAGTAGAGTAGAGTAGAATAGAATCTGGAAGGGACCTTGGAGGTCTTCAAGTCCAAACTTCTGCTCAGGCAGGAAGACCTATACCATTTCAGACAAATGGTTGTCCAATCTCTTCCAACCACATGTGATTCAGGGACAGCTGACAAAATGGAGTTTGAAGTATGTGGGTTTTTATCTTCTGGATTCCTATGGGGGTCATGTAGGGGTCATAGTTGGCTCTATAGGCAAAAAGGGAAATGAAAATCCTAGGTGCTTGTCTGAGCTAAGTTTGTCAACCTTTTGTTTGTGGCTTATCTGAGTTTGTGTCTTGACCCAGTCTTTCCGAATGGATTACCAAATCTGCATTTCTAAAAGCTGGCCTCCTCAGTTTCTGCTTGGGGCAGGGAGACTGGGGCTGGTTTCTGCCTCCCTTAAGTTTTTTTTTTTTTTTCATTTCTCCTTTAGTGGAAATCTTTTATCCTGCCTTTTTTTAATATTTCCCAAAAATATTTCATTCTTCAGGTGGGATGGGGTGGAGGCTTCCCACAACTTCCTCATTTTAAGATTAGAAATATCTCTCAGGATGAAGACAAAGTTGCTACCAATGATCAACACTTCTGGAAAACTCTCGCTGCCCAATGTGCCTTGCGTAGGACATGACGATAATGATGATGATATTTTGTCTCATTTGGTCATAACCTCACAATTATTTCTCCATATTGAACAGGTGTAATGGAGGTGAGATCTAGAATCTGTTTCCTGTCCCACAGTCATGAATGGAAAGGAAGAAATAATACGTTGTAAGCACCTTTCCTCCCTCCCTCCTTCCCTCCCTCCTTCTCTCTCTGTCTCTCTGTTTTGTTTTTAATAAAGGGAAAAAAAGGGAAAGAGAAAAAAAGAAGTGCTAATACCAGGCCTAAGAAGCTTTCAGAGGCACTTGGAATCAGATCTGCTTTAATGATGCCATTTAAGCTGTCATTTTTGGCTTTTTAGCTCATCGCCTTCAAACCAGAATGCATTTAACTGGAGTTTCTAAAGCAGGCTTAATGCTAGTCTTTTTTTTTTCTTTCCTTTCCTTTTGCACGGAAGATAGCGAAGGTAATCAGGAAAATAAAGAAAAATTGAGACGTGGTCTATCAAAAAGCACAAACTCCACATTGGGAAATTAGCACTAGTGTGAGGAGGGGAAAAAATAGACGAAGAAGTGATAGGTTTGCTTTTCCTTCCATTTGGTGGGCATGCATATGTGTGGGTGTGTATATATACACACAACCAGGCATGCAATAAAGGCAATTATTGCATTTGTGGGCATATTGTGTTCTGAATTTGGATGGTTACCCAAGGATGCCTGAATAATTTTTTTAATATGCAACCTGTTTTCGTTGCTTTTCAATGTTTCCTGGAAGCATAGCAGGGCCTCAGGGGTTTGTTGGCTGAAGGAAGGACAATGCCGTCTGCCATATTTAGGAATAGACAGTGGGAGTTCTGATTGAAATACACATTTGGATTAAGGCATATTTAGGGAACAGAATTTCTTCTTAAATTGGAGACTATGACAGATGATAGATTAGATTGATAGATAGACAGTGGTGAGATTCAAATTTTTCTACTACCGGTTCTGTGGGCGTGGCTTGGTGGGCGTGGCAGGGGAAGGATCCTGTAAAATCTCCAGGCAGAGGTGGGATTTGCTGGTTCTCCAAACTACTCAAAATTTCCGCTACCGGTTCTCCAGAACTGGTCAGAACCTGCTGAATACCACCTCTGTAGATAGAGAGAGATAGAGAGAGATTGATAGAAGATAGGTAGGGGAGAGAGAGAGAGAGAGAGAGAGATTTTATTAGTTGGCAACATAAGGAGAGTTTTGACCTAACTGTGGGCAGAATCAAGGTTGTGTGGTGTTTATTTTCTTCCCTTCTCTCTGTCTTTTTTAGATTAAGACACTGGCTGAGAAGCCAAGATTTTGGAAACTCTAGCCCTGTCAGGCATGAAAGCCAGCTGGGTGACTTTGGACCAATCACCACTTTTCCACCTTAAGTTATAAGTTATTTTTTCATTACAAAAAATAATAAAGATGGGATATACTGTTAATCAATTAAACACTATTTATTGCTGCATTTATACCCTGCATACTCATTTCTTTTGATGATCACTAGGTACACAATATATTTTGCATCTATTCTATCTCAAAATGTCAGGAATATGTGCTCGTAATATTGGTTACCTGATTAGAAACTCAGTTTAAATTATTAAAAATACATATGCCAATTTCTTTGGCATAGAATCTTTTCCTCTCTCTCCCCCTCCCTCCCTCTCTTCCTCCCTCCCTCTTTCCTTCCTCCTTCCTTCTTCCTTCCTTCCTTCCTTCTACTTTCTCTCTCTCTGTCTCTGTCTCTCTCTTTCTTTTTTTCTTTCTCACCAAAACTCACTTTGGGAAAGTAATAGTCAAACCAAAAACAGGAGCGAAACCTTAACCACCTCTTATCCAAGTCTCCATCACAGCTCTGATACTGCTTTTCATTAAATTTTATTAAAAATGAAGAGATTGTGGGCATCTCTCTTTCTCATGAGACATCAAAACATTTCAGGCGAGCTAAGCGTGAGTTCGGCTATCTACCCAGCAGAGCACAACAATATTATTTAGAGTTTATTATCTTTTCCCTTCTGACTGCTTGGAATGATATTGCACGGACCTCCCAGATTTGAGATTCATAAGGGCTAGAAACTTGAACAGGGGTGGGGGGAGGGAATAAATAAATGAAAACAAGGTGACTTTCTTAGGAAGTGGAATTATCTGGCTAGCTCCACATTCTCCAGTCTTCCTCCAAAATGAATCCTGGATTTAAGTATTTCTGGGGAGAATTATTTATTTATTTATTTATTTGATTTGTCGATTGCTTACAAGATAATAGGTATAAGTATAAACATAGTTATGAATACATGAAATGGGAACATATAAGAAAAATAAAAGAAACAATAGGACAGGGACAGTAGGCACTTATGCATGCTCCATGCAGACCTCTTAGGAAAGGGGTGAGGTCAAAAGTAGACAGTCTAAGGTTAAAGTTTTTGGGGTTTGGGGGAGAAACCACAGAGTCAGGTAGGGTATTCCAGACATTGACCACTCTGTTGCTGAAGTCGTATTTCCTGCAATCAAGCTTGGTGCGGTTAACCTTGAGTTTGTATCTATTGTTTGCTCTTGTATTGTTATGGTTGATGCTAAAGTATTCATTGACAGGTAGGACATTGCAATGTATGATTTTATATACTATACTTAGATCAGACTGAAAGCAGCATAGTTCTAGGTTTTCTAGGTCTAGAATTTCAAGTCTAGTGGCATAAGGTATTCTGCAACGAGTAGAGGAGTGGAGAACTCTTCTTGTGAAATATTTCTGGACTTTCTCAACTGTGCTAATATCACATGTGGGTTCCAGACTGATGAGCTGTATTCGAGTATTGGTCTAGCAAATGTTTTGTATGCTCTAGTTAGTAGTGTGATATTACCAGAGAAAAAGCTACGTAGGATTAGGTTAACAACTCTTAATGCCTTTTTGGCTATGTAGTTCCAGTGGGCTCTAGCACTCAGGTCATTAGAGATGAGTACTCCAAGGTCCTTGACAGAGTTTGGATCATCAACAAGGTCTTGACTATTCAGCTTGTATTTTATTTTCTGATTATTATTATTTTTGGCCAATATGTAAGACAGAGCATTTATTTGTTGAGATTTGAAGTTGCCATTTGTTTGACCATTCTGATACATAGTTGAGGTCTTTTTGAAGGGTAGCAGAATTGTCTGTGGTGTTGAATAGCTTTACATCATCAGCGAAGAGAATGCAGTTGCTCTTAATATGATATGCTGAAGTTTTCTGCTAGCTTCCAAAACTAGGTGATATTAGGCTAAAAATAGTTGATATCACGGGTGGGTGGGGGGACCATAGAAAGAAATACTTCAGGCAAGGGGGTTTCCTGAAGGTGGGAAGTAGAATCTGCAAGGCAATAAGGGATCAACACTGGTTCTCAGAAGACCAAGCAGCATCTTTTGAGCTGCAGGTTCCGCACCAATGAAGCATGTAAGTTTAGACACTTAAATCTAGGCTCAAAGGACAGGGCATTTAGCAAATTATTTTGTAGGCCACTTTTTCTTTCCCTGTGCTTGCCTCTTCGGCAGTTTTCAACTTCTGCACATTTCAAAATGGTTTAGCAGAGTTGGAAGGGACCTTGGGGGTCTTCTAGTCCAACCCCTGATCAAGCAGGAGATCCTATATCACTTCAGAAGAATGGCTGCCCAATCTCTTCTTAAGAGCCTCCAGTGATGAAGTATCCGCAACTTCTAGAGGCAAGTTGTTAGTTAATTGTTCTCACTGTCAGGAAATTTCTCCTTTAGTTCTAGGTTGCTTCTCTTCTTGATTAGTCTCCATCCATTGCTTCTTGTCTTGACTTCTGTTGCTTTGGAGAATAGCTTGACTCCCTCTTCTTTGTGGCAGCCCCTGTGAATCCATTTGGATTCTTGGCCTGACTTTGGAGTTGTCTGTGGTGTTAGAAGAAGTATCCTTCTGGGTTCAGTTCCAAGTGGGGAAAAAGATACCGGAAACATGGAGGCTGTTTGGAAAGTCGGTTTAATGGTAGACAGGAGCTCCAAAGCGAAAAGGACAATCACATGCTTCAAGATGTTGGGTGAAAGAAAAGAAAGGCCAAGATGCTGAGAGTGCCTGAGTTTTATACCCGCTGTTGGGTCCGAGGAACCTTTAATATTTCCTCTTCCTGTGCAAGAAATGTATCCCATTGGCTGTCAGACTCCCAGGGGTGGTGAGGGGGATCTTAGCTAACTTTGTAGGCTTTGTCTGGACCACATGGCTTCACCTGAGTGCTGGCTGATGCAATATTCCCAGGCCAGGTAGTGAGATGGGTAGAGGCCTTTGTTATGTAGGATACTCTGACCCAGGCCTTAAAGGCCCGCCCATTAACAAAGGTGGGGGTGAGTTTCTGCTTCTGAGTTTCTATTTCCTTTTTAGGGGAAATATTCTGCCTTTTTAATATTTCCTAGTATATTTCATTTTTCTAGGAGAGGGGTGGGTGCTAACTTCCTACAGTGATATTCTATGGCACTTAAAACTTGGATTGCTCCACTTCTTTCTTTCTTTCTTTCTTTCTTTCTTTCTTTCTTTCTT
>NW_020769372.1:3711858-3743055 GCF_900518735.1 Pseudonaja textilis | reverse complement strand
TCCCTCCCTCCCTCCCTCCCTCTCTCTCTCTCTCTCCCCCCCTCTCTCTCCTGTTGACAAATTGTTGACTGTTCAAATTTCAAAGCAAGTCCTTCCTAGTTTTCCAGAAGTGGCAGCTTCTACTCAACCTTGACCAGCCTCAAGAATCAAAAGAGGATTGGACATGATTAAAGCCATATGTGGATGAGGGAACCCCAGCTGCTGGTTAGATTGGACAGTTGAAAGAATATCTTCAAAATGACAAAGCTCAAAAAAAAAAAAGTGCAGAGAAGAACAACAAAGATGATAAAAGCTCTAAAGGCTAAACTGGTATGTTTAGCCTAATGAAAAGAAGACTTAGAGAAGATGTGATGACATCTTCTAATAGTTGAAGAGCTGTCATAAAAAAAAAAGAGGGCATCGATTTACTCTCCATAGCTCCTCAGGGAAAAACAAGAAGCAATGGGTAGAAGCTCCTTAGAAAGGAGGAATTTCCTGATAGTGAGAACAATAAGTCAGTGAAACAGTTTATCTCCAGGAGAAGTGGGTGCTCCATCACTGGAGGTTTTCAAGAAAGACATGGACAACCATTTGCCCTGCCTT
Source organism: Pseudonaja textilis (assembly GCF_900518735.1). The sequence goes on along the minus strand of NW_020769372.1, from coordinate 3,742,473 downwards.
GGGCAGGGTATTGGACTAGAAGACCTCTAAGATCCCTATGATTCAATGATCTCTGAAAAAGACAACAAATAACTGCAATATTGTTGCAAAAATAAGCTACTCGAACTTGCCCATTAAGTAACCAGGAGTCAATTTCAATGTAAAGTTTTCTTTCTCTTAGGTAAAGGTAAAGGTTCCCCTCGCACATCCGTGCTAGTCATTTACAGCTCTAGCGGGTGGTTCTCATCTCTTTTACAAAGCCGAAGAGCCAGCGCTGTCCAAAGACATCTCCGTGGTCAAGTGGCTGTCATGACTAAACGCCTAAGGTGCACGGAACACTGTTACCTTCCCACCAAAGGGGTCCCTATTTTTCTACTTGCATTTTTTACATGCTTTCAAACTGCTAGGTTGGCAGAAGCTGGGACAAGTAACGGGAGCTCACTCCGTTATGTGGTGCTAGGGGTTCGAACCGCCGAACTGCCAACCTTTCTGATCGACAAGCTCAGCATCTTAGCCCCTGAGCCACCACGTCCCTTTTTTTCTTTATCTTATGGGACCTTATATCTTTTGGTTTGGATAATGTTTGCATGGAGCTTTTTGCTTTCCCAAGTATCCCCGTTTGAACAAACATCGGATTGTCGTTAACTTAAATCCATGAACAAAATCATCCTATGATTAGAGATATCCTTTCTTTGTGGTTTTAAGTTCACAGTGTTCCATTTGTTCGTAGCTGGATGGTACGGAGGTATAATCTGTGGGGTTGTTGTTGTTGGGTTGTTGTTTTTTGACTGCTTCGGTTTGGCTTAAAATCATGATTATCCTAGCCTGAAAAATTAAATCTAGCTCGTAACACACAAAAGGGATGACATCAATTACCGAGTCCAGTTTACCTGGATGGTGGCTCAGGAATGGAGTAAAAGGTTAAACGTTCTGCCATTTGCGATAAGAGGGTGGGAAGAAGGAAAACACACACACACACACACACACACACACACACACACAGAGAGAGAGAGAGAGAGAGTAATTACCAGTGAGATGTAGACAAATTGGGAAGAAGTTCAAAGGAGTGTTTATTTTATTTATTTTTATTTGTCAATTGCTTACAAGATAATAGGTATAAGTGAAAGCATAGTTATGAATACATGGATACATATAAGAATATATATATATATATATAAAAGAAACAATAGGACAGGGACGATAGGCACGTTGGTGCGCTTATGCACCAACGTTCCGGAAATGATTAGGCACTGGAGCTACAGCTTTGCAAAAAGACCATTTGTGTGTTGTGTGTATGGGGAAAAAAACAAAACCAGCAGTAAATCGGCAGAGCGGTCCTAAGCATTGGCCACAGGGTATGAGCCAGCTGTAAAAGATCTAAAACTCCAAAAAGGAAAGGGGAGAAATTCAAGGAGACCCAGCATGTGGTCTTAATAGCTGGCACACGCCTTAGGAATAATTATAAAATACAGAGCAACAGCAGGAGGACAAGAACGACACTCCAACAGAAGGCTGGGCTGCGTTGCTGGGGGGAGCTGATTAATGGATGGGCCAATTTGTACTCGGAGATGCTCTTTCTGCATTGATTTTCGTAGAGCCCATTGTGACAACGCCAGATTGAAAGCCGTAGTTGTTCAAGGAACTGTTTCGCGGGAGGAAGTCCCAGCATATGGACGGTGTCCCTCCAGGTTGCAATGACTCAGCCCAGGAGGGTTTTGTCTCTTGATTCAGCTGATGGTTTCAATGGTCCTTATCCGGAATTGCATTAGGATCCGTGTTCAGGCTATTAACTAATCAAGTCTCCCCCTGTGCACTCATAAAATCACAGTTTTTATATGATGGAGCCTGATCACCCGTGGCACATAAGATCTGGTCTCTTCTCCCAATGGCTGTGATGACAAAGGAGGAGGAGGAGGAGGAGGAGGAAGAGGATAGGGAGAGGGAAAAGGACAGGGAAGGAAATGGAAAAGAAGGAGATAAAGAAGGAGAAAGAAAAAAAGGAGATAAAGAAGAAGGAAGAGAAGGAGAAGTCTATCTGCCTCGTTGATGGCAGGATGAAGAAGAAGGAAGAAGAGAAGGAGGAGGTGGAGAAGGAGGCGGAGGACATTTCTTATGGCTAATACTTAGGACAGTTCTTATTAGTCATGAGGGGTGAAGTTCATGTAATCAATTAAGATAAGTGATTGGAATAGTTCACACAGGATGATGGTCCAGCCAGAGAGACACCCACAAAATCTGGTAGCAAAATGGCTGAATTTCAGGAGGGCAGGTTGCGTTTTTCTCTTTGCCAATTAAGGATGGGGAAAATATTTTCACATGTGAGCTCCCATCGCTTCTGCCAGCCTGACAGTTTTAAAGTAAATTGTAGGCAAGTAGATAAATAGGTACCACTACAGCCGGTGCTCTGTGCAGGCAGTCTGATTCCTGGTGGCTCTGAACTTTCCTGGTTGCGGTGCCCACTTGTGAAGTTAGTCTGGGGAGGGAGGGGGCCATGGGTGATGCTGTAGGAACAGCAGCTCATCTTACTCTCTGGTGTGAGGCCAGCTTGGAAGGGAAGCATGCAACTATGTCCCACAAAAGAGCTGGTACTTTGGCAAACCAAACTACTACTCTGCAATATTATTGTGGTCTCCTGGCTATTGTAATAGTGCCATGCACTAATAATAAACTTACATTCTTGTATAATTGAGGGGTGTTAGGTTTGGGAATGGAAACAATTTCCTATTCACTTTACTGTCCTCATCCTCATCCCCAACATTTTCAACAATTCCTTCCTGGCAATTCCTTCCCATTCCCAACATTTACAACAATTCCTTCAACAACTTCCTGAGTGCCTAGAAGATTGAGAAGCCAAGTTACAGCCTGTGATCCCATCCAGGTTTGTCCCCTGCTCACACAATGGTTCCATTTCCACAATCTATGAAGTTTGACTAACGCTAATCATGGTTAGCTATTCTTTTTTTTTTTTGCAGTGGGCCAAATTATGCAAGTCCTACTAAGGGTTGGTTTAGGATTTACCATATTGTGTGAACTCAATAAATAGGTTATTATACTTTAATTCTATTGTCTTTTAATGACCCCATAATCCCTTGCATCGGGATGGAATCGGGTAAATTGAATGGAGCGGAGTGTTTAGTGGCCAGGTGCCCTTCCTGTCACCAATGCAGAGTTTGCAGCTGATATTTACTCATTGTGCCCAGAGAAATATCTGTCACTACCTAGGATCGAACTCATAGCCTCCTGACTGTGTAGCGAGAGATCCATCTCTAGGCCACTGCACCACTCCTAAATAAATAGGTTAATGCAGTAATCAAAATTAGTAGATTATGGGAATTTGGTCCATGGGTTTGCTGTCACAAGTGGGGGACTACTGAAACCTCAGTCATACTCATACCAAAAGATCTGAGGATTGTGATTCCTTATGAGACCAACATGACTCCACATGTTTGTATGCTTTACTATTAAAAGTGTGTTAACTCAGAGGAAGCATAAAAGCTTCTTCCTTCTGAAGTCACTGATTTGTGCCATTCCCAAATCTGGAATCTTCTTTTTTGGATAAAACAAATGGGAAAAGTTTCTAAGAAGGCAGTAAAAATGGTTAGATGTCTTACTGAACCAGTACTAACATTCTCATTGATTGTGTAGAGTAGATGAACAAAAAAGACAAGAGGTTTAGTGGATAAACTGTAAGATGAATAATTGAGGGAACTAGGTATGTCTAGTCTAACGAAGAGAAGGACTATGAGTGAGTTCTGATTGAAATACAAATTTGCATTCAGGTATATTTAGGGAACAAAATATCCCTCTTGCAAAGTTAGTCTATGGTATATTTCTTAAACACTTGTTCCTTGCTCTTAAATGCCGTTGATGGTTGATCTTAAAATGCAGAAGCTCCTGACCAGTTTGATATCTTCATGATCGATTCTAAGCTCGCTTGTTCTGCCTGTTGTCAGTGGTTTGCTTTTCTTATGTTTAATATTCATCTCATTTTTTTTTTCTCACTGTGGTCCTTGATTTTTATTACTAGACATCCTTTGCATTTTTGGGCCAGCAGGCTACTCAGATGTGAAGGAGAGACAACTCTGTGTAATCTGATCTGAAGAGCCAACAGGAATTTGGATAGAAATTTGAACAGCAAGCTAGGGACCAGTGGAGCTTGACAGAACAGAATTTATTTTATTTAATGGACTGTGATTTGAGCTGTTGTGAGTTTGTGTGTATGTGTGTGAGTGTGAGTGTGTGTGTGTGTGGAGAAAAGGAAAGAGACAGAGTAGCAATCTGAATTTAGCTTCTTCAGAAATTATTCTTAGTTTTCTTTCTTTCTTTCTTTCTTTCTTTCTTTCTTTCTTTCTTTCTTTCTTTCTTTCTTTCTTTCTTTCTTTCTTTCTTTCTTTCTTTCCTTTTCCTTTTCCTTTTCTCCCCCAACTTCCTACTTTATTCTTGATGTACATAAAGACTTGAATATAAAGACTTGAATACTTAATGACACCAACTGTGATGCTGGAAAGGAATCTGGAAACAAAAAGAATTAGGGTTGACATGATAGTAGTATTGCGATATCTAAGGGGCTCTCACAAAGAGAAGCTCAACCTATTCTCCAAAGCACCTGAAGGAAAAACAGGAAGCAATGGATGGGAACTAATCAAGGAGAAATTCATCCTAGAAATAAGGAGAAATTTTCTGACAGTGAGAACACTCAACCCATGGAACATCTTCAGAAGTTATGGGTGTTCCAAAACTGGAGGTTGGAAGAGATCTTCCAGTGTTTCTAGTCTTCTAGTGCAACTTCCTGCTCAGGCAGGAAATCCTTTACCATTCCAGACAAATGGATGTCCAATCTCTTTGCGCTCAACGTCTGGAGGTAAGCTGCTCCACCAACTAATTGTTTTCACTGTCAAGAAAATATAGCGGTGTTTGCAGTTTGACCTGACTGCATGGAAATTATTATTTTGAGTTCATCCTGGTGTATTATAGATGTCACTGCTAAAGCCATGCTACCTCTCACCCAACCGCAATGTGAGCATGATTCAAGAGACAAAGTCAGTGAATGTACAATAGATGCTTATCCGGTGTCTATGCTTGGGCGAGGTGCAGACTCGCAATGTCAGGTTGCAAAGAATCAGAACCACGCATTAACCTCCAGATCAGCTGATGTATTGTTCATGCCTATAAGCAAGAATCTTGTCAATGGAAGGTCAGAAGTAGCAGAAGTAGCCTGTAGTACTGCACTCTAACCACTGTGCCACCATGGCACAGATAAGCAATTAGGCAAGACAAGATTAGCTCAGAAAAACACCTAGGGTTTGCATTTCCCCTTTTGCCTATAGAGCCAGCCATGATCCCTACATGACCCCATAGAAATCAAAAAGATATAAAAACCCACCCTGTTCTCAACTCCATTTTGTCAGCTGTCTCAGAGTCGCATTTAGTCATAAATAAACCAACTTTCTTTCCAATCAGCCTCCATTTTATTCCTGGCTTGGAACTGGACTTGAATTTTTCTTCCAACCATACCATTTCATACAAGTGGCTTTTTATAAACCTCCAGTGATGAAGCAAACCCACGACCTCTGGAGGCCAGCTGTTCCATGTCTAATTGCTCTCACTGTTGGGTAGTTTTTCCTTAGTCTCAGGTTGCTTCTCTCCTGGATTAGTTTCCATCCATTGGTTCTTGTCTTGCCTTCTGGTGCTTTGGAAAATAAGCTGACCCCCTCTTCTTTATGGCAGCCCCTCAAATACATGTACGTGCTACTCCATGTGAATGTTCCCTTTGAATTTGTCAGACTCTTTCCGATAGATGCTCTGAGGATGCCTTAGATCTATCCCCAAGAGAGAAAAGCAAAACATTTCTCACAGTATCTGCAAAAGAAAAGACAAGGCATTGTATTCACATCTATTTATTAAAGCTGTGCTTTGTTATATTGTTTGTTTCGGTACAAGACTGAAATGCCAACCCAAACTACATAGAATGAATCTATTAATGTATGCATGTATAATAACCTCCGTCACTCAGGTGGGGAAGAGGCCTCTATGCATTCCTTTTCGCCATGCAACATTGCGAAGTTAACACATTTGGTCGAAAACGGTTACCTCATCCTCTTTTGGGAAAGAAAATCTAACGTTTTGCAGAGAGTTGCTCCTCTGGTACACTAGATGGCAGCTGCAGCTCAGGAATCTTGCAAAAAAACAAACCCACACTTGAGCATAAACATTGCAAATCCCGCTCTGTCTTTGTCTCTTCGCAAAGACGCCCATTTCATCTTTTCTACCTTCTTTTTACCAATATTTTTTTTTAAAGACTCCTACAAGCGGACGTATCTAGCCAAACTTGGAGATTCTTAAAACCTAAGCAAGGAAAGACTTGATTAGAATATGGATGGGGAGTGCATTGCAAAGTGATGCATGCTCCGTCGTTGGAGCTTTCCAAGAAAAGATTGGACAACCGTTTGGCCAGGGTGGTATGCAGTCTCCCATTTTGGGCAGAGGGTTAGACTAGAACAGTGGTCGCCAACCAGTGAGCCGGGGACCACTGGTGGTCCGTGATAAAATTTTGGTGGTCCGCAGAGAAATGTCACCCCCAAAGCATCCCCCAAAGCAATTAATCTAGGCTGCATGGGAACACAAGACTGCACTGCCCACATGGCCCGCAGGAACACAAGGCTTGCGTCGCTTGCGTTGCGAACAACATGAGGTAGTGAGGGGAGGGGGGAAAGGGTGGAGGGGGGGAACTTGCCCCATGCGCTTCGCCTGGCCACCGGACTGCTTCTTTTCGCTTCTTTCTTCTGCTTTTGGCTGCACACAAGGAAAGCAGCAAAAGTCTTTCTTTCTCTTCCCCAAACACCTCTAGAAATGAGTCTTTGGGACCCTGCAAGGTATCCTGCTCCAAGAGGCTACCCTGCAAAGACTCATTTCTGGTGGAGTTTGAGGGAGAGAAAGAAAGACTTCTGCTGCTTCTGCTGCTTTCCTTTCATGAAGCCAAAAGTCTTTCTTTCTCTCTCTCTCGCTCTCTCCCCCTGAGAATGGGTCTGGAGATGGTATCCTGAGATCCCAAATAAAGAATGATAAATTGGTAGGAAAACAGGGTGGGGGATTTTCCTGGAGACTTTTTGGGGGATTTTCCCAGGGTCTCTGGTCCACGGGATTTAAAATTATGAGTTTGGTGGTCCCTGAGGTCCAAAAGGTTGGCGACCCCTGTTCCAGGGGGCTGTGCAATGTAGCGAGCCTTGGGGCTTTTGCTATTCTAATGGTCATAAATTAATCCTATTATGTCCTAAAGGGCCTGTCTTGTCCTTAGAATTTGGACAGGGAAATGTAGACTTCAGGAATCTTTTTTTTTCTAGTTTTCATCCCTTCTGGGGGTGCTGGGCTGAAGGCATTTTGTTTATGAATAGGCTGGCCTGGATCTTAAATGCGCACAAAATACCCATCTCTAAAGACTTCAGTTCTCAAGAGAGAAGAAACCACTAACCTTTATACATACATTCTTCCTATATGATAGAAGAAGAAAACTCAAGAAACAGAATAAAAGAGTTGGAAGGGACCTTGGAGGTCTTCTAGTCCAACCCCTTACTCAGGCAGGAAACCCAATACCATTGCACACAAATGGTTCTATACTTTCTTCATAAAAACCTCCAGTGTTGGAGCACCTACAATTTCTGGAGGCAAATCATTCCACTGATTCATTGTTCTGACTGTTGAGAAATTTCTCCTTAACTCTAGGTTGGTTTTCTCCTTGATTAATTTCTATCCATTGTTTCTTGTCCTGCCTTCGAGTGCTTTGGAGAATAGATTGACCCTCACTTCTTTGTGGCAGCTCCTCAAATATCGGAGCACTGCTATCACATCACCCCAATCCTTCTTTTCATTAGAGTAGACGTATCCAATTCCTCTCACCGTTCTTCATATGTTTTAGCCTCCAGACAAAACATCAAGTGTTTTGAGTTGCTATCAATAGAAGCATTTATCACTCTGGGTGGCGTTATTTAATTATGACAGAGACTGTATTGATATTGCAAAGCAATGGATATAAAACAGCACTTGTGCATTTATTGTGTGGATATTCCTGACTTTCCCCTTGCCCCCTGCTTCTTGTTTGCAACTCTTTTATAATGTAATGTGTTTTCCAATTCAGTGATCAGTAGTTTTGGTATTAACTGGGAAATGTTCATAGAAAAATATCTGTACACAGGACATGATTCTAGACAAGGCTCCATTTTTAATCTTTTCTTTATTGTCATATCTTCCTTGTGAAAAGGTCTTAGAAAGACAAGCACGTTTATGAGTGCTGCTAAAAACTTGGACAGGATGTTATTTTCAATTCTGTGCTTAAGTAACTCACTGTGGAGGAAAGGAGTGGGGGAACCTGGAGACAGGGTTAAAAGAGGGATCAGTCTAGCATCCCTATGTAGCCACAAGCAGACAAATCCAACCTCCCTTGAATTCTCTTGACTGACCCTTATCTAACTCTAAGTGTCAACTTTGGAAGCCATATTAGCCCCAGAAGCTTCCACCCTGCCACATTCCTGTGCCTGGGAAACTGTGAGGGGGGATTTTGGAGAGTGGTTGTAGTTAGACATAATAGCATTCTTCCTTGCAGTCAAGGTCATGTCTTTCCTGCACCTGGATGAGGAGTGGTTAGGGGATGTCTCCAGTTGGAACGGATGGTGATTGGACCATGTGATGGACTGATGGATGCAGGGGATAGATTTGTGTTTTGAATTACTGTAGGGGAAACCCGGAACTCTCAGATTCGGGTTTTCCCAGATGTGCCATAATGACTACTCAAATAAAATGGAATTTTTAGAAAATGCCTGCCTCAGAGTTTTGGTGTTGGAGTTTGATTTTTCTGTAATGCTGACACTAAGCATGTGTTAACCATTTGTTGAGAAGATTCCTGTACATAGGTTGTTTAGCAATAAAGAAGCTTAATTGGATCGTCATACATGGACCTGAACTTTTGCACCTGACATTAACATATTATAGGCATATTATAGCCAATACTCGGGTGACGTGGTGGCTGGAGAAGGTGGGAATGAAGTTGGCTTTCTCCCTCTTCCCAAGCACCACAACCAGGGACTGAAGCTTGATGGAAGCACAAGTCAAGATGATATCCAGTAACTTAGAGACCACTGAAAGAGCACTAATAAAGGAGAATATTTGTAGCTCGGGGTTGAACATAGAATAAAGTATAATAGAGTTGGATGGGACCTTGGAGGTACTCCTACTTGAGCAGAAAGCCCTATATCATCTCAGACAAATGGTTGTCCAGTTTCTTTTTGAAAGCCTCCAGTGATCAAGCACCCACAACTTCTGAAGGCAACTTCTGTTCCATGGGTTGATTGTTCTCACCATTAGGAAATACCTCCTTAGTTCTAGGTTGCTCCTCTTCTTAGTGCGTCTCCATCCAATATTTCTTGCCAAGAGCCGTGGTGGCACAGTGGTTAGAGTGCAGTACTGCAGGCTACTTCTGCTGACTACCAGCTGCCTGCACTTTGGCAGTTAGAATCTCAACAGGCTCAAGGTTGATTCAACCTTCCATCCTCCTGAAGTGGGTAAAATGAGGACTCAAAATTGTTGGGGGCAATATGCTGACTTTGTAAAAGCTCAGAGAGGGCTGTAAAGCACTGTGAAGTGGCATATAAGTCTAAGTGCTGTTGCTATGCTATCTTGCCTTTTAATGCTTTGGAAAATAGGTTGACCCACTCTTCTTTGTGACAGACACTTAGATGTTGGAACACTGCTATCATGTCCCACTCCAGGTCCTTCTTGTCATTAGACTAGACATACCCAATTCCTGTAACCGTTCTTCATATGCTTTAGCCTCCAGTCCCCTAATCATTCTTGTTGCTTTTCTTTGAACTCTTTCCAGAGTCTCACATATATTTTTAAAACTGTGGTGACTGGAACTGGATTCAGTATTCCAAGTCTTACTAAACATCATCAGTGCTAAAAGGGAGTAGGGTTTGCTGTTTATATACAAGTGGCTTGCTCAGTGTTAGTGGGAGTGCTAGCACTGATGACATTACTAGTTTGGGTAATGAAACATCTGCAAGAAAAAAAAAAAAACCAAGCTCAGGGATCACCAAGGACCCCCTGAATTCATGGTCAGCAGATCTATTAGTGTTGAAGACTCCAAGTGAATTTCTTGCTGGGGACAGGTCTCCAAATATCAGTTGAAGAGGAACACTGGCAGAAGAAGAACTAGGTCCCAGTTTCCTCCCTGTGAGCATCTTGGTGTAGGGTCTCCTACTTGGACAGGAGGGTTGGACTAGGTAACCTATAAGCAGGGGTGGGCTGTTGGAGGCTCGCAGGGGCTCAGGAGAGAGATTAGCTAAGACTCTGCGGTGCTCAAAGAGCCCCCAATAACCTCAGAAAGACCAGCATCAAGGGAAAGCTTTTAATAGTCTTGATTGAACTTCTAAGCATTCAGTCAAGAGCATTACACACCTCGTAAAAATGTTGCAAGCTAGATAAACAATCCACTCAGCCCTTGCGAGGGAGAGCCATTGAGAAAATTGGATAACATAGCCACTAGCCTCTGAGGGGATTAATTCCCAAATAATAAGAATCAGGTATCACACCAGAAAATCCACTAAGACTTCAAGATCCCGCTCACAGTCACTGATAATAAGCCTGGCTTCATCCAGTTTTTTATTTAAGTATTAAATGCATGAAATAATAAGCAACTTAACAGATAATAACAGATAATCAGAGTTGGAAGGGATCTTATATGTCATCTAGTCCAACCCCCCACCCAAGCGGGAGACCCTACACCATTTCTGATAGAGGGGGGGGTCCAATCTTTTCTTGAAAGTCTCAAGTGATGGCGCTCCCACAACTTCTGAGGGCAATTTCTGTTCCATGGGTTGATTGTTCTCACTGTCAGAAAGTTTCTCCTTATTTCCAGGTTGAATCTCTCCTTGTTCAGTTTCCATCCATTATTCCTTGTCTGGCCTTCAGGTGCTTTAGAAAATAGCTTGAACCCTTCCTCTCTGTGGCAGCCCCTCAAATATTGGAAGACTACAATCGTGTCTCCCCTGGTCCTTCTCTTCACTAGACTAGCCATGCCCAGTTCTTGTAACCATTCTTCATATGTTTTAGTCTCCAGTTCTCTAATCTTTTTGGTATATATCCTTTTTTTTAGGTAATTAGGGCAAAGAAACAACGTCAAGTTGGCCACGCCCACCCACCCAATCATTAGGGCAGAGAGCCCCTTGCTAAAACATTTGAAGTCCACCCCTGCCTATAAGGTCCCTTCCAACTCTCTTAATCTCTTAATCTCAGAGGCAGGAGATTAGTTGTTTACAACTAATAGAAATGCTATACTACCTCGAGTTTTGACCTAATTCATCATAACTGTTCTTACGTTCCTTGTTTCCTAACCCTGCTTTGCTAGCTAATGTGCTTTAATAGGGGGAAAAAAAAACCCAAACAATAGTGGAATAAAATTTGCAGGCTGTTCGCCAAAATCTTTAAGGAATGCATATTCAACACCTTGCATTATTAAATACAGCAACAAGCATATGGGTGCCTGCAATTAATGTATATAAATAGCCGATAAAAACGGCTCAACATTAAAGAGTTAGCGGCAAAAATGACCTCATATGTCAAACAGACAAGGAGGCAGCTTTCATTTTCTTTGTACACCTTGCAGATGATAAATTAGTTTTATAGCCTGCATGGGCCCCTTATCACATTACAGCACTGAGCATTTGATAAAAGGGGGAAAATTATGCCTCTGCTAAAAAAAATAAATAAAATCGAAGTGAAATTTGGAGTCTTGGTGGATTTTCTTTTAATGTAAAGAAATCTAAGCAATGGCCCTTGGGGGCTGGGGAGGGGGAAGATTCATTGATAGATAGAAGTGTGTGCTTCTGAATTCTTGGCAAGAATTAAATCAACCCTTCCCCTCCTTCTTTTTTTCCCCTTTTCTTCTTTTTCTCATTGTCTTTGTTTTTTTTTTCTCCCCACCCCAAAGAAATAGATGTCAAAATATAGTCGTTCCCCCAAATGTGTACCCAAGCATAGTTACAAAAGACTTGCTGGTGTGGCAAAGAACTGGAGTTAATTAAAGAATTAAAAACAGCAAAGAGGCTGGCAGCATCTTAATTTATTGCGGCATAAGCTGTCATGGATCAGATTTCTTCTCCATTAGATTCATGAAACCCAGTCATGAGAAAGGAGATTTGGTATCTGTTGAAGGGGCCTCTGTTTTTTTTTTTTTTTTTTTTTTGCTTCTACTTGGATGCCAAGATGCGCTTTTGTTTTTTTGTATTTCTCTCGCTGAGGCTCTTGAGCTTTTTCTTCAAACGTATATTGGAGGAAATTGTCAGAATGAAACTCAAAATGAAATCCAATGTTGAAAAAAAAGTAAGGTTCTACATTTAGTCCAAGGAAAAAAAAACCAAACACACAGGTAGAGTAGAGGTAAAAGATAAAGGTTCCCCTCGCATATACCTACTCGTCGTTTCCAGCTCTAGGGAGTAGTACTCGTCTCTGTTACAAAGCTGAAGAGCCAACGCTGTCCGAAGATGTCTCCGTGGTCATGTGGCCGGCATGTCTAAATGCCAAAGGCACATAGAATGCTCTTATCTTACCGCCAAAGTGGTCCCTATTTTTCGACTTGCATTTTTACATGTTTTCGAACTGTTAGGTTGGCAGAAGCTGGGACAAGGAATGGGAGCTCACTCCGTTATGCAGCGCTAGGGATTCGAACCGCCGATCTTTCCGATTGACAAGATCAGCGTCTTAGCTACTGAGTCACCACATCCCTATAGTAGAGGCAAACCATTTTAATTATAAGGAATCCTCAACCTACAACAGTTCATTTAGTGATGACTTGAAGTTTCACATTTATGACCATTGCAGCATCCCCATGCTCACATGATCAAAATTCAGAGGCTTGGCAACTGACTCATATTTACGATGGTTATAATATCCCAGGGTTAAGTGATCACCTTTTGTGACCTTCGGACAAGCCAAATCAACGGGGAAGCCAGATTCACTTAAGAACCATGTTACTGGCTTAACAGCTGCAGAGAATCGCTTAACAGCTGGGCACAAAAGGGGTGAAATTTACTTAATAACCATCTTGTGTAGCAACCGACATTTTGGGGTCAATTGTGGTCGTACATCGAGGAGTACTTCTACTCTCGTTAAAACATCTGGGAATTTAAGCAGATAGTCCAATAGATCTTGGAATCGTAGTGGACGATCACTTAAAGATGAGCCAGCAGCGTGCTGCAGCTGCCAAAAAAGCCAACACAATTCTAGGCTACATAAACAGAGTGTTGGAATCTGATTCCAAGGGGGAGATTGAGCAGCTGACAGGGAGTGGGAGTGTGGCTCCAGTGGCTCTGGAAAAAAGTGGGGAAGGGGACAGTCCAGCTGGGCAGAGCAGGGGAGAGGTAGAGAAAGACAGAGAGAATTCAGTGGAAGATCCAGGCCCACCCTCTCTTCAACCTAGGGCATGCGAGGGGAAACGGAGGAGGAGCAATATGAGTTGTGTGGCTTATGGGGGAGGAAAGGGCCCTGATTCGCTTCATTAGTTGCAGCTGGGAAAACAGTGTTTAAAAAGGCAAGATACGCACAGCAAAGTTGCTGGAAGCAAACCATGAGTTATCTTTGTTTGTCGAGGCTTATCTGGGTTCCTGATGTCTTCCAACTGTGTGTGTTTTATTGGCCTTTAAAGTCTGCAATTCCTTATCCTGCCCTGTCCAGTTAATTGCTGCAGTGTGGTTTGTGTGGATTTTTATTTACAGTTTATATGTACTTTGTTTTTGGACTGAATTTCCTCCACTTAAAGACTGTTCTTGGGAGAGTTTTTTTCTCCAGCCGAAGGGAACTGGACATGGGGGGCAATGTTGGAGGTATTAAACCTTATTTATGTGACTGTGTTGCCTTTGTGCCATGCCCCGGGTCATCATAGAGGGATAGAATCACGATCATACAAAGTGTTTATACCACTTTATAATGCCTTGGTAAGGCTACACTTGGAATACAGCATCCAGTTTTGATCACCATGATGTAGAAAAGATGTTGAGACTCTAGAAAGAGTGCAGAGAAGAGCAACAAAGTTGATTAGGGCTGGAGGCTAAAACATATCAAGAAGAGTTGCAGGAACTGGGTATGTCTAGTCTAATGAAAAGAAGGAGTAGGGGAGACATGATAGCAGTTTTCCATATCTCAGGGGTTGCCACAAAGAAGAAGGAGTCAAGCTATTCTCCAAAGCACTGAGGGCAGGACAAGAAGCAATGGATGAAAACTAATCAAGGACAGAAGCAACTTAAAACTAAGGAGAAATTCCTGACAGTGAGAACAATTAATCAGTGGAACAACTTGCCTCCAGAAGTTGTGAATTCTCTAACACTAGAAGTTTTTAAGAAGAGACTGGACAACCATTTGTTTGAAATGGTATAGGGTTTCTTGCCTGAGTAGGGGGTTGTATTAGAAGCAGGGGTGGGATCTACCAGTTCACACCTATTCGCTAGAACTGGTTGTTAACATTCTAAGGTTGTTAACTGGTTGTTAGAAGAAATTACTGGCCTAATCCTGTAAGGAAGGCAGGAAGGAAACATTCTGGTGTTGCTTACAGAAACTGTCTCTCCATTAACCCTTATTACATTCTTGGCAGGACTAGACTTCCTGTCTCTGGAACTTTTCTGGAGTTATTTTTCCCTCCTTTGCTGGTATTTGGCTTGTGTGGAGTGACAATGGCACTGAAAAAAATATGACCATTTTTCACACTTACGACTGTTGCAGCATTCCCCACAGTCATGAGAGGCCAGATGAGGAGTTGTGTGCCTTGATGTGCGTGATACTGAGTTGGCCACACCCAGCCAATAACATGACCACCAAGCCATGTCCAGCCAGTCACATGACCACCAAGCCACACCTACCAACTAAGCCATGCCCACAGAACCGGTTGTTAAAAAAAATGAATCTCACCCCTGATTAGAAGACCTTCAAAGTCCCTTCCAACTCTATTGTTCTATTCTATTCTGTTCTATTCTGTCCTATTCTGACCTTGTTTAAGCTGAGTTGACTCCTTGTAACTTGATGGAACATCATGAGAACTTCAGGGTTGTTCAAAAGCTGCAGATGAACCTTCCTGCATTGGGAAACAGATTTACATACAACTGTTACTGGAACAAGATGGAGAGACTCCCACGAGGCCCAGCCTCAAAAGAGATTGCTGACTGCTTTTCGAATGCAAGACTTGGAGCCATCTTTGTTCAGCCTTGCATACAAACAAGTCTATAAAGCAGAGAGAGGGCCCTACCTGTGCAGAATTGCCGCTCAGAACACCTTTCTGAACATCTGATTTTCCTTGGCTTCCTTGCTTCCCCCCCCATCTTTTATGGATTTTAACTGCTTTTCAACAACTGTTTTCCAAACCAATAAAACAGCTAAAACCAATTAAAATCCAAATCCCAGCAACTTGGAAAATAGCAAATCATAAATCACAAAGAACTTCACGCGTTCCCACAGACTCTAACTCTCAAAAGCCTGGGACAAGAAGGGCGATAACTCGGACTTATTAAATGACAGAAAGAAGAGGAAGGACAAAGATTCAAGACTTTGTTTTGCTTCTAGATACCAGGCAGGCGACTCAAATAAAAATGGGATTATGAGAAAATGAGCAGACTATTTAGCTTGAAAAGTTAGGTCGGGCTTCTCAGGGATGCTTTCTGGAGACAAACGGAATTGGACTTTTTCCAGAGATTCTCTGAGCAACAGTTGTTCACCATCTATATCTGGAAGATATTGTGCATTGTGATTGTTGTTTGGGGATTTTGTTTATGAATTTGTACTCTGCCAATTTTTTTTAACTATGGGTATGTTATTATATTTCAGTAAATTTTAATAAAGGGCCATGTGTTTGGAAAAAGTTGGAGGCACTCAAATTTAAATGATAGCAATCTTGTTGTCTCTTTATCCTCACTAAACAGAGCGGGGTTCTTTCCTCTGAAATTGTTGTGGTCCACCAGCAGCTAGCAGAGCTGGCAGCAGACTAAGATGGTGAGAAGATTGGGAAGAAACATGGGCCAGTCCTGGAGTCTGGGAAAGGCTCCAACGAGGGCTCTGCATTGGAGGCAGAGATGGGGCCAGGGCCATCTGACAGTTCTCAGCTGCCTTTGGAGTTGGAGATCAGTGGGGCAGAAGAACAGCTGGAGCCTGTTCCAATGTGCACATGCACAAAGCTGCCAGGAGAAGGGAACAGTTAAGGAGCAAGAGTCAACTTGGGAGTAAAGGCTCAGGTGGATGGTGAATGGCCCCCTCCCATAGGGAATAAAGAGGAGCAAAAGAGGAGTGGTGTTTGCAGGAGACAATTTGTTCAATTCATTAGGGTGAAGGTCTGTTCCTGACTTCCTGCCAAGTAATTGCTGCTACAGCGTGGCATCTGGAAGATATTGGCCTGGCAGCTCTCCAAGGTCTGTAGTTGGGAAATCTCTTGAAAGACTGTTAGCTGGGACTTTGCTGGAGAGGAATTCATTTTAAACTAAATAAAAGTGGTTTATCGGGACGAGGAGTCTGCTTCATGATCTTGGTGTTTTGTTTGTTTGCATGGCCCAGTTGCTGGCATGCCGTGGACCAGTTCCCATCAATGGACCAGGGCTTGGGGATCCCTGCCCTAACCCTAACCTGGATCCATGCCATGAAGGGCTTTAAATCTTTCTGACAGTTAGAACAACTAACCAGTAGAAAAACTTACCTCCAAAGGTTGTGAATGCTCCAACACTGGAAGTTTTTAAGAAGAGACTGGATAACCATTTATCTTATTCCTGCCTAATCGGGGGGTTGGACTAGAAGACCTCCAAGGTCCCTTCCAACTCTGTTATTCTGTTCTGTTAGCAAATCTTTAGGATTCAACAAAAGCATCTTTGTTGGAAAACATCAAATCTCTTGTTAAAATCTGCTTCCAAGTCTTACTGGCATAAATGGCTGTCAGGACCATTATAGTGGTAAGCAAAGGGAGTTTAAGTTTTCCTAGACTGTAACTTTCCATATTAGGGCTTCAGTTTTGAAATCTCTCCGCTGCCAACTTAAGCTTGCTTCCGCTTCCCTGTTTTGTGGCAACGGTCTGCATGAACTATGAGAAGAAGAATGGAAGGGAAGGGGATGCTTGGGGGTAGAAATGAAAGTAGAAACCTTGGCACCTCAAGATGATGCTCCAAGTCACCTAATGTGATGATTTGGGACAAGGCATGAAAGCCACACAGCCAGCTGAGAGTTCAAGCTCCCCTTTAATGCTCCAACATTTTCCCCAAACGCTCCCACATTATGCAAGTCCCAGAGCAAAGCGCTCTCTCTCTCTCTCTCTCTCTCTCTCTCTCTCTCTCTCTCCCTATCTCTCTCTCTCTCTCCCCCCTATCTATCATCTGCCTCTAATCAATATCAATCTGTTAATCATTATCTATATCTAGCTATATATCCTGTCTCTAATTTATAACATCTATAGCTCTCTCTCTCTCTCTGTCTCTCTGTCTCTCTGTCTCTCTCTCTCTCTCTCTCTCTCACATACACACACACACACAGAACAGCCCCTGGCTGCGAGTAGTCTAGCAAAATTTTGTTAGCACAATGGCTTCAAGGCAAGAAGTCCGGTAGGTCAAGAGAACAAGGAAGCGAATCCACGAAGCAAGGAAGAAGGCAAGAAGTCCTGAAAACTCCAGACGCCGGCAATGGCACACAAAATTCCATGAATCCAGCGTTTGTTCCCGACAAACGCTGCTCCCAACGGTCTCTCCTTAAGTCTCACTCCGCAGGTATTCCTTGTGAAGAGGGGCAGGCTGCTCTCCTCCCGAGTTGTTGGGTCAGCCCGCACTGTTTCCGCCTCCTCTCCACTCTCCGTGCTCAGGAGCGGGTTGTCCTTGCTCATCACCTGAGCTCCATCGCTCCTCATTTCCACTGCCTGACCTCTCTCAGCCATCCTGCCCCTGTTCCTTCCTGCTGGCAATCCATCCCAAGCCAGAGGAGCACAGGGCTGCCTCGTCCTGCTCCTTCCCACATTCCTCGGAAGCCAACGAGGCTGCCCCTTTGACCTCCATCAGCCCCAGCTCCTGCTTGTCCTCCTCTGTGGATTCAGGTTCTGACGAGGGCATGACACTCAGTCTGACCATTATGAAAACATCTTGCATAAACTTGGTTGGTTGCCATGGGGTCATCAGCAAGGGGCAGATAAGGGAGGGGGAGAGTAGAATTTAGTGAATTTGGTGCGTGATTCACAGTTCTGGCTTTGCATTATTGTAATACACTTGATGTCTAATACTTTTCTCAATAAATGGAGCCAAGGATCATTTTTACTTAGAGGTTAAGTTGTGGACAGTCTGACACTATCAAACATTGCAAGAAGTAGAGCAATTCTAAAATGCTCTGATAAAAAAAGAGAGAATTGAAAAATTGCCACGGTCTTCAGTTAAGGGTATCATATTTCTACAGCAGTGTTTTTAAATTGAAGTTTTCCTCCAACTTCCCTTAATCAGTTGCATAATTTCATTTCATCAGATATTCTATTACTGCTTCCTGCAAAAAGTATTCCCACATATTTCTTACACAATCCTCTTACTCATAAAGTTTGTTAAACCACTTTCATTAATTCCCAAACCATCATTAGCTATTCTCTTTTTGGTGGCAATGCTGAACTTTCAAATCATTAGCAAATGCTAATTTAACCATTACTGATATATTTAAAAACTCGGTTGTGTGATTCTTTCTGCTTGTAGTTCAGATTGATAAGAATCCCAGAGACATGATAACAGTTGTTAAAATAAGTAACATGTGCACCGTTTCATTAAGTGTAGTAAGAGTCATGTTCCAATGGTGTAGAACATATCAAACATCATCAAAACGTTTATCGTGAGTGAAGGCCTATTTTAGTTCCACGGCGTAACTGAGAAAACACTTGTAGTACTTTGTATGTCTCTGTGTGGATAATATTCCATAACAGGCTTAAATTTATATAGTGAAATCTCACGGCAATATATATTTTAGGTAGGTCAAAATTGGTTCATTGGAATTCTACAATTGGAATGGGTTCTGGAGATCATGAAAAAAACATATGCCAAATATTGAGTGAAATATTTATGTGATCAATCATAGACCGTATTACATATTAATTCATCCCAAGTTCTCATTCCTTCTCACCACAACATCAACTCTCACCTCTGCCAGGGATGGGCTGCTGGGGGTTCTCAGGGGTTTGGGAGGTCCTCTAGCTAAGATTCTGTGCAGTTTGGAAAGCCCCAAAATCCCACTCCTGGCTGGCCCCACCAACCCCTCCCCTCCCAGAAGCCCCCACACAGCCCGTTTTGGATGCTGATAAGTGCAGGGCACGCAAGGAGGGTCAGCAAGGGTGAAAAACAGGCCTCCTGGAAGGTTGGAAAGGGTGGAAATGGGCCTGTTTCCTGCTTCCAGAGAGCCTCTGGAGCCCAAGGAGGGCAAAAATGCCCCCTCCGCCATGGTGCAGGAGGCTGACTAAGCCACACCTACCAGGGCCTCGCCCACCCAGCAACCGGGCAGAGAACCCTTTGCTAAAATTTTTGAAGCCCACCCCTGACCTCTGCTCAATGTAAGAGTCCAACTTAGATGGCTGTGTAGTCTTATTGTGTAGTTCACTTAGTGGACTGTTGGAAGTTACAACAGCCCTGACTTGCGATCTCTTTTCACACTTATATCTGCATCCCCATGGTCATATAATCAAAATTATGGCAACTGCCTTGTGTTTATGACAGTTGTAGTGTCCTGGGATCACACGATCGATCTCCTTTTGAGACCTTCTGACGAGCAAAGTCAAGGGAGAAGCCAGATTCACTCAACAACGGTGTTACTAGCTCAACGGTCAGCATTCCAACCAAACTCTCTATCTCAATTAAGCACTCAAGAGACAGTCCATCCAAGTAAGAATTTATTAGAGAAGTCATATTGGCACACCTGGGAAAACCCGAATCTGAGAGTTCTGGATTTTCCCTTCCCAAAGGAGACATCAAAGATCCATCTCCTGTATCCATCAGTCCATCACATGGCTCAATCAAAACTTTGTCCCAACTGGAGACATCCCTCCATTCACTCCCCTCCAGGTGCAGGGCAGCCTGTCCTTGACTCTCTGAGAAAGAGTGTTGTTGAGTCTAATCTTCTACCTGTCTATAAAATCCCTCCTCCCAAATTCCCAGGCACTGAATGTGGCAGCCTCGAAGCTTCCAACAGAAAAAAATGGCATTCAAGGCTCACATTAAGAACTGCAGGGATTCATTTAACAACTGTGACAAGAAAGTGTTCTAACCAAGGCTTCCTGAGACTGTAATTGAGCACATGCTTAGTCGAAACATCTCTTGTGTTTATTTCAATGCTGGAAATTATTTTCATTCCCAGCCCGTAATGAGTCCCAAACAGTCCCTCGAGATAATGTTGTGCCATGCCAAGGAGTATAAATCCTTCCATTCCCCACCATCCAGTCAGAGCTCAAGAAGTTTCTTGGATGAGAAGTGGAATATCTTCAAAGAATAACAAGAAAATCCAGTGGCCTCTTGAAGAAGCACTTTTGCACCTGAGCCAAATCATTTTTACTAGTTTGTGTTGCCACTAAAACTGTCTCTTTGTAGAATAGATTGGCCCCCTCTTCTTTGTGACAGCACCTCAAATATTGGAACACTGCTATGTCACCCTTTGTCCTTCTTTTCACTAGACTAGACATACCCAATTCTTGCAATCGTTCTTCATATGTTTTAGCCTCCAGTCCCCTAATCATTCTTCATTTTCTGTACACTTTCCAGAGTCTCAACAATTTTTTTTTTATATTACAGTGACCCAAACTGCACACAATATTCTAAGTATGGTCTTACTAAGTGTTCTGACCAAGGCTTCCTGAGACTGAAATTAAGGACACACTTAGTCCAAACAACTCTTGTTTTATTTCAATGCTGGAAATTATGTGCATTCCCAGCCTGTTATGAGTCCCAAACAGTCCCTTGAGATAAGCATCCACCTTTATCTGCTTTGAATTGCTGCCAACAACTAAAGTGCCAAATTAACTGTAAAAAAGCAATCGAAGCACAAAGTCGACACAGAGCTTCAAGGTTTAATCTGAACAGAACAAACGACGTTGCTTCCTGCAAAAGTTTCTGTCCCTTTTCACTTCCTTTAACTCTTATGGGAGGGGCAATCACCTCCAAGCCTTACTCCTGAGTCGCCCCTTTTGTTTCAGCTGGTCTCGCCTTCAAGCAGCTCTGCACACTCGCGCACTGGGAACAGGCTCCCCTTGTTCCTTGGCCTCACTGCTACCAGACTTTGAAGGCTCCAAAGGCAGCCCCGCACTCCCAGATGGTCCTGGCCCCATCTCCACATTGGATGCAGGACCCTCGTCCAAGTCCTCTCCAGACTCCCTGACTGGTCCCCGTTCTTCCCCGCTGTCTGATTCTGCTGCTGTCTGCACAGGCTTCCAGCAAACCACAACACCAAGATCATAAAATGGAGGGAAAAAACCCTCACTTCATAACTGTCTCACTTAGCAACAGAAATTTTGGGCTCCACTGTGGTCCAAATTTGAGGACTACTTCAAATTCTGCAGAAAAAGAGATGTATATTCCTTTGAATTGTAAAGAAAGGAAGGACAGAAGCTACGAGATCATTTACAGGCCCCGCTACTTGTTTGATTTGAGTTTGTAAAACTTTGAGTTTAAATTTGAGTTTGTAAAACTTTCTTAGCAGAAGTGCAGGTGAAACTCGAAATATTAGAATATCGTGCAAAAGTTCATTTATTTCAGCAATTCAACTTAAAAGGTGAACCTAATATACGAGATGGACTCATTACATGCAAAGCAAGATAATTCAAGCCGTGATGTGTCATAATTGAGATGATTATGGCTTACAGCTCATGAAAACCTCGAATCCACAATCTCAGAAAATTAGAATAGTGTGAAAAGGTTCAATATTGTAGGCTCAAAGTGTCCCACTCTAATCAGCTAATTAAGCCATAACACATGCAAAGGGTTTCTGAGCTTTTAAATGGTCTCTCAGTCTGGTTCAGTAGGAATCACAAACATGGGAAAGACTTTTGACCTAACAGTTGTGCAGAAAACCATCATTGACACCCTCCAGAAGGAGGGAAAACCTCAAAAGGTAATTGCAAAAGAAGTTGGATGTTCCCAAAGTGCTGTATCAAAGCACGTTAATAGAAAGTTATGTGGAAGGGAAATGTGTGGAAGAAAAAGGTGCACAAGCAGCAGGGATGACCGCAGCCGGGAGAGGCTTGTCAGGAAAATGCCATTCAAAATTGTTGGGCACTTTCACAAGAAGTGGACTGAGGCTGGAGTCAGTGCATCATCCTGGACATGGGCTTCAAATGTCGTATTCCTCTTGTCAAGTCACTCCTGAACAACAAACGTCAGAAGCATCTTACCGGGGTTAAAGAAAAACAGATCTGGTCTGTTGCTCAGTGGTCCAATGTCCTCTTTTCTGATGAGAGCAACTTTTGCATCTCATTTGGAAACCAAGGACCCAGAGTCTGGAGGAAGAATGGAGAGGCACACACTGCAAGATGCTTGAAGTCCAGTGTGAAGTTTCCACAGTCTGTGTTGATCTGGGGAGCCATGTCATCTGTTGGTGTTGGTCCATTGTGCTTCATTAAGTCCAGGGTCGACACAGCCGTCTACCAGGAGATTTTGGAGCACTTCATGCTTCCTTCCACAGACGAGCTTTATGGGGACGCTGACTTCATTTTCCAGCAGGACTTGGCACCTGCCCACACTTCCAAAAGCACCAAAACCTGGTTCAGTGACTGTGGGATTACTGTGCTTGATTGGCCAGCAAACTCGCCTGACCTGAACCCCATAGCGAATCTATGGGGCATTGCCAAGAGAAGGATGATAGACATGAGACCGAACAATGCAGAAGAGCTGAAGGCCGCTATTGAAGCATCCTGGTCTTCCATAACACCTCAGCAGTGCTACAGGCTGATAGCATCCATGCCATACCATACTGAGGCAGTAATTGCTGCAAAAGGGGTCCAAACCAAGTATTGAATATACATGCATGCTTGTACTTTTGAGAGGTCCGATATTGTTCTATGTACAATCCTTGTTTTATTGATTGCATGTAATATTCTAATTTTCTGAGATTGTGGATTTGAGGTTTTCATGAGCTGTAAGCCATCATCATCACAATTATGACAAATCATGGCTTGAACTATCTTGCTTTGCATGTAATGAGTATCTCATATATTAGTTTCACCTTTTAAGTTGCATTACTGAAATAAATGAACTTTTGCACGATATTCTAATTTTTCGAGTTTCACCTATGTACTACGAGTCGCTAAATTGTTGCCCACACTTGAGAGCGGAACCCATTTGCATTCTCTCCTGTCTTTCTCCCTTTCTAATTTGATCTATTCTGATTTGCCTAATTAGGTAGACTGGTAAGTAGCTAAGTTAAGCATGAAGACTTCCTTCTTAACTGCAATATTTTCTCCCGTTTTTCTCGTTCTTCCTTCGGCTGGTTTGAGGCCTTTTTTGGCCTCCCAAAGGCTTGAGGGAGGCTTCTGCAATCTTTGTAGGCCAAAAAGTAGCCCCATTTCATGCTTCCTGTTTTGTTTGAAAATACCGGAAGTGATGAAACGGGGCTAGTTTTCGGCCTACAAAGCTTGCAGAAGCCTTCAGAAGCCTTCCTCAAGCCTTTGGGAGGCCAAAAAAGGCCTCAAACCAGCCAAAAATCAGCTGTGAGGAGTGCACATGCGCAGTGAGGTAAGTTTGCCTGCAGCTCGCATGCCGGCTTCACTATGTGAAGAAACTCTCATCCTCACCCCTCCAGCTCTTGATGCTGGTGGAACGTCATCCTTGTGGATCAATCCATCAGAACAGACCTGGAAAATAACTTTGGAAGTCTTCTAGTCCAACTGCCTGCTTAGGCAAGAGACCCTATACACAGGATGGCAAACCTATGGCAGAGCCATTTGTGCCGGCATGCGAGCTGCAGGTAAACTTACCTCACTGCGCATGTGCACTCCTCACAGCTGATTTTTGGCTGGTTTGAGGCCTTTTTCGGCCTCCCAAAGGCTCGAGGAAAGCTTCTGCAGGCTTCTGCAAGCTTTGTAGGCTGAAAACTAGCCCTGTTTCATCACTTTTGGTATTTTCAGAAAAAAACAGAAAGCATGAAATGGGGCTACTTTTTGGTCTACAAAGCTTGCAGAAGCCTTCCTCCAGCCTTTGGGAGCCCGAAAAAGGCCTCAAACCAGCTGAAAATCAGCTGTGAGGTGAAGTGAAAGTAAGGGGGCTGGGCGGGGATTGCGCACGCATGTGTAGGTGGGGCGCATTGCCTTCTGGGTGTTGGCATGTGAGCATGAGTGTGCAAACATGTGCACAATTTTTGGCACAGGAGTCCAAAAAGGTTAGCCTCCACTGCCCTATACCATTTCAGACAATCTCTTCTTAAAAACCTTCAGTGATGAAGCACCCAATTTCTGAAATCAAGTTGTTCAAACAAACCATCAGAGCAGAACTGGAAGGGACCTTGAAAGTCTTCTAGTCCAACCCTCTGGTCAAGCAGGAGACCTTATACCATTTCAGACAGGTGGCTGTTCAGTCTTTATAGAGTGGTATTAGTACCTCACCTGATCTTGATTGCATCCCTCTGTTAATGCAATTTAGGTTTGTATTGGCTTTTTTGGCTGCTGCCGCACACTGTTGGCTCATATGGAACTGGTTGTCCCCTAAGACTCCAAGATCCCTCTCACGGTTACTGCTATTGAGCCTGGTTTCACCCAGTCTACATGTGTACTTTGGATTTTTCTTGCTTAAGTGAAAGACTTTACTTTTCTCTACGTTGAATTTCATTTTGTTAAATGGGACTCAGTGTTCAGATGTACCCACGGTCGGCTTTAAAAATCACCCCCAAAATAAAGCAAATTAGACAATAATTTCTCAGCTGCGTGATTAGGTTTTACGGAAGCTGGGAAGAGCTGTGCTTGGAATCTGAAGCTTTCACACGTACCGCAATAAAAGTTGTAAAATCTATCCAACAAGGTCAGAGGGAAAAAAAATGAGGGAAATTTAAAATGCTTCATTGCCGTGTTTTTAACAGTTAAAGAATGCTTGGCGAGTAATTACATACCTTTTACAGGGAAAACCAATCAAATAATTGATTAAATTAAAATAAATTGGCGTATAATAAAGCCTTTGGTATGGCTGCCTTGGGGAGATATTAACACAAGTGTGGGCATACTTAAAATTTAACAAGCAATAGTTACCAGTTGGTTCTAGGTCAACCTAACTCTTTAACTTCCCTGGCACGGTAAAATAATGGAAATAAACTACATTAGGGAAACCTAGGAAATGTATTTACTAGTTCTGTTTGAAAGAAGCAGTAGAATGTATTTTGTATCAATTTATCTTGTCCAGAGGGCACTCAAGATAGCAATCCATTGAAACAAATGAGCAATTAATCAATAGAAGAGAATATCTGTAACTCAGGGTTGAACTGTGGGTCCTGGGTGCTCTCTGAGCTTGGTTGCTTTGCTGTAGATGTTTCGTTACCAAACTAGGGAACATCATCAGTGCTAGAAAGGAGTGAGGTTTGCAGAGAGGAGGAGGAGGAGGAGGAGGAGGAGGAGGAGGAGGAGGAGGAGGAAGAAGAAGAAGAAGAAGATGATGATGATTGTAGGATCCTTAGTGATCTCTGAGCTTGATTTTTTTCTTGCAGGCCTTTCATTACCCAACTAGGTTACATCTTCAGTGCTAGAAGAGAGTTGGGTTTGCCCTCTGTTTATATATAAATGTCTTGCCCTGTCAGTGTTAATGGGAATATTCTTGGTGGTTCTTTGATTAAGCTGTGATTTACTGTTTGGTTTTTCATCTGAGTTGGTAGTTCCTTGGTGTGCTTTGAGCTTGATTGTTTTTTTGCAGACATTTCATTACCCGACTAGGTAACATCATCACTGCTGGAAAGGAATGGCATTTGCAGAATGGAAGAGAAGGGGAGGAGAAGGACTGGGTCCTTGGTGTGCTTTGAGCTTTGTTTCTTTCTTGCAGACGTTTGATTACTCAACTAGTTAACATCATCAGTGCTAGAAGGGTACAACGTTTGCTCATTTATTGTGATGTGTCCATTGGACAACTCTGCCTTTTCCTTGGAGGCCGGCTCAAGGGAGGATGAGGTCATTCTGGGCATGTCAGGAACTGGGTTAATTAATGACTCTGAACTGTCAGCCATAAAAGATTTACAGGAGGCTTCAGCTGGGGACAGCTTGAAAGTCAGTGAAGAGGAGGAGGAGGAGCTGGCTTCCCTGGTGGATCCGAGAGCACTCAGGGCAGAGAAAAAACAAGAGCAAAGGAGATCTGTCAGATTACTCGATAATTGGCCTCACCCATCTTGGTTGGCTGCACCAGAAAGCTACTTATCATGGCAGGCAGAGGGAGGCATTGCTTGGTGTTCGATTGATGGCTGTATATTTGTTCCATGTGCTTCCTGCTTGACTTTTTGCCTTGGTGACTTTGACCTTCTCTTGCCAAGTGAGCTCTCATGGGTGTATTTCATTTTAGCCTGGTGGATTTGAGTTTGTTTGGTGAACTTATTTGTTGGAACAACTTTCCATTCTTTTATGAACTATCGGCCATTGACTTGAGGACTAATCTTGGCCTGCTTGTGGGACAGTTCTGAGGCTGGGAGAAGGGAACTGCTGGGGAACATTAATAAATTCTCCAAAAGATATGCGTGTTTGTGTGTGTGTGTGAGCACATCAATGCACAAGGGACGTGCCTTGTCGGCGTTCGTGGGAATGTTGTTTTCTTCTTGGTACTTCCTTGATTTGGCTGTTGTCTAATGTTTGCAATTAATGTCTGATAAGACAAACTTGAATTATGGGCCAGATTCAACAGGAGGATTCATGGGTGTGAAACAAAGTAACAAATGCATAAATCTGGAACATCTGGAAACCAAGCAACAAATGCATAAATCCAAGTATAGGGAGTTTGGGCTTGATGATAGTGCACATAAAAAAAAAAAAAGATTTAGGTTATTAAACAATCCCTAATAAGCAGCAGGATGCAACAGCTAGTATCTCCTTTAGGCTGTCTTAGCAGAGAAATATGGCATACAATTCTTAGGAAATCATCACACCAGCTTAGGGCAGCTGATAAATGTAAGAGTTGATCATTGTATGAAAACCTTATCAGCTTCTCTTTATAATATCTGGAGGCATCTAAGACATGGATTTTAAGACTCTGATCTTACACATAAAGTTGTATACCTTCCTGGAAAGTTCTACCAGAGATTACCACTTAACACAATAGATAAAGAATAACACAGTTGGAAGAGACCTTGGAAGTCTTCTAGTCTGACCCCTTACTCAAGCAGGAGACCCTATATCTTTTCAGACTAATGGCTGTCCAATCTCTTCTTGAAAACTTCCAGTGATAGAGCACCATAACATCTGAAGGCAAGCTGTACCACTGGTTAATTATTCTCACGGTTTGGAAATGTCTCCTTAGTTCTTGGTTGCTTCTCTCCTTGATTAGTTTCCATCCATCACTTCTCGTCTTGCCTTCAGGAGAAATGGTTGACTTAGCAAAGGAAAATGCTTTCTGAGGTCATGGCAAACCATTTTGGCCTGGAATCAGAACAACTGTCATCTTACATGCCAACATTTTAATGAGGAAATTACTTATGCTCAGTCAGAATCAATATCTCACTCCAGGCTCACTTGACTGGGAAACGAGACTTACGGTTCATAAAGATGGAGGATCAGTGCTACATGAATCTTCCTGATGTGGTGTTTCAATCATTATAGCAGAATAACAAAATAACAGAGTTGGAAGGGACCTTGGAGGTCTTCTAGTCCAACCCCTTGCTCAAGCAGGAGACCCTATACCATTTCAGAGAAGTGACTGTCCAATCTCTTCTTAAAGGCCTCCAGTGATGAAGCACCCGCAACTTCTGTAGGCAAGCCATTTGGGTGGTTAATTGTTCTTACTCTTGGGAAGTTTCTCCTTAATTCCAAGTTGCTTCTCTCCTTGATTGTGTTAAATTTAAATTTACCAACAAAGAAATAAAGGAAGACCAGTATAGCTATTTCAAGCTGTTTAGCTCTCAACAGCTAGCCATACCCTTCTGGGATTCAAACCCCAGGCTACTTTCATATTAGGCAGATGTATTAACCTCTAGGCTACTGGCTCTCTTTGTTTTGTCAGCTGTACCAGGGGTGAGATGATGTTTTTTCCGATGAAACGGGTCTATCAGGGCAACCTGGTCCACCTGAATATAGGACAGAGCATAACTCCTTCTGCTTTTCCCTTTCAGCACCAATCCAGGAGCCTTCGCAGGCAGCCGCTTCTTGCGACAAACTATTTTGTGTCAAATTTAAATTTACTGACAAAGAAATAAAGAAATGTCACACGAAAACACTTTCTCTCCTGGATTAGTTTCCATCCGTTGTTTCTTGTTTTGCTTCCTGGTGTTTTGGAAAATAAGTTGACCTTTCTCTTCTTTGGGGCAGCCCTTCAAATACTGGAAGACTGCTATCACGTCACGCACACCCCAGTCCTTAAAAAAAAAAGCCACCCTGTGCTTTTAAAAGCCCAAATTTGGAAGAAGATGCTTGTTTAGGCCACCGAGTGCAAGAATCCATATTAAAGTATCTGTGACAGATGGACACCGCTCTCTGCTTGAACACACCCAGCAAAGGGAGTCTACCACTTTCCAGGTCCTCAGAGATGAGAGCTAACATAGCCTGACCCCCATCTGTCACCCAGGCTGCTGGGTTTTTGTGTGTGTGTATGTGTGTGTGTTCGTGTGCATGTATGGGCTTTGGATTTTTTAATGATCTCACCTCAGAGCTGCTTTAAGAATCAGGGGGATTTTATAACTGCTATAAAAGGAAAGGGGGAAAAAAAGGAGGGAGGAGAGGAGAGGATAAACAAGTAAATAAAGGTGAGACAATTTCGTGGAAATGACTGGTGCAGATGGGTTTTATAGTGCTGCAGGAACAGATATCTTTCATATTGAAATTTTAACGTCGGCCTGTTTCCCATTAGTTATGTATCTGCATAAGCAACTGGATGTCAGGGAAGTTAAGACTGCAATAAACTAGTTGGTCGAGAAGAGAAAGAAAGAACCCCAAATTTATTTATCCCAGTTTCATTCCTTTTAGCTATGCAGTTTGGGATGAACACCTTTTGAATGGTGTGAGAATAGGAATGGATTTCCAGAGGGGGAAAAAAATAGCAGGAACCTACTCAGGTAACCCTGAGGATACAGATAAACCCCCAAGTGCTTCAACCACCCTCCAACAGGATGCAAATGACCAGCTGTCTGCAAGGAATATAAATCCTTCCATTCCCCACTATTCTGTCAGAGCTGAAGAAGCTTCTTGGATGAGAAGTGAAATGTCTTCAAAAGAAAAAAACAACAACAAGAAAGTCCAGTTGCCTCCTGAAAAAAGCACCTTTGGGACAACTGTGACCTGGATGATGGAGAATCTCTATAGAATTTCAAGTTTGAACCTTTTCCGATCCAGTCACATCTTTGCTTGAATGTTCTGTTGATTTGAGATTGAATTCGACTATATAACTCCTTCGCTTCTTTCTCTTCTGCATCAGTCCTTGGAGCATAAAACCAAATAACCACCACATTAAAGGACTGTATGCAAAAACAAATTTTATTTTATTATATCCAAGTGCCACCTTTCTTAGATCCTTCCTATGAAAACAGCCTCACAGCTTTGTTTTTCTTGTGCTTCTGAGGTATCTTGTGTTCTGCGTAGTAATCAGTGTTATCTTTCAGCTGGAACGGTCTACTTCAATTCACTGAAGCCTCAGCAATCAACGTGCTGTGAATTCATTTCATATTCCACTCTGCTGAATTTTTCCCATGTTCACGCTTCTTACATACCAAGTTCTCACTGTAGTTCTGTCATTGCAACTTCAGGTTTTGCTTTCCTGCGTGAAGCTTGGGTGTAGTTGGATCATAAGAGAGCCTGTTTGGTCTAGCAGTTAAGGCACCAGGCTAGAAACAAGGA
Organism: Pseudonaja textilis; assembly: GCF_900518735.1. The sequence continues at coordinate 3,712,493 of NW_020769372.1, read as the reverse complement.
GACCATGAGTTCTAGTTTTGCTTTAGGTATGAAACCCAGCTGGGTGACTTTGGCCCAATCACTGGAGATGGTGAGTTCTAGTTCTGCCTTAGGCATGAAAGCTGGCTGGGTGAGTTTAGGCCAATCACCAGAAAATGGTGAATTCTAGTCCCAATTTAAAAATGAAAGCTAGCTGAATGACTTTGGGTCAGTCTCTCTTTGTCTTTCAGCCCTACAACTCAAAGAATTGTTGCTGTGGAGAAAATATGAGAAGAAAAATATGTTGATATGTTTGTTGCCTTGAGTTATACAAATAAATAACAATAAAGCAAAAACAGTCTGGGGACTTTAGAATTTAAACAGGTAGGCAACTGCCACAATACTGCAGACTTAACCATTGCTGATAAGAAAGACAAAAAAAAGTATTTGGAGAGGAGGGGAGGAAGGAAGGGGGAGGAGAGGGAGAAAGGAAGGAAGGAAGGAAGGAAGAGGAGAGGGAAGAAGGAAAGAAAGAAAGAGAGAGTTAAAGAGAAAGAGAAAGAAAGAGAGAGAGAGAAAGAGAAAGAGAAAGAAAGAGAGAAAGAAAGAAAGAAAGAGAGAGAGAGAGAGAGAAAGAAAGAAAGAAAGAAAGAAAGAAAGAAAGAAAGAAAGAAAGA
>NW_020769372.1:3677462-3690967 GCF_900518735.1 Pseudonaja textilis | reverse complement strand
AAGAAGAAGAAGAAGAAGAAGAAGAAGAAGAAGAAGAAGAAGAAGAGAGGAGGAGGGATTATTTAAAAAAATTACTTTGTTGAAATACAGCATACAAGCAACTATATAACACTACTGACTCTGCACTTAAATAAACCCCTACATTCATTTATTTTAATAACCTAAACATCAAAGAAGGGGGGAAAAGCCTAATAAAATGATCTATGCAGTATGAACATAACATTAACTCAGTCCTTGAACTCACCATTAAATCTAATCTGTATCAAAACATATTGCAGCGGTTATTATTTTTATTATTAACCAAATCAGAAGTAAGAGACAAAACTCAAGAGAAGGATTTTTCTTCCCACACTGTAGCCACTGAGGAAGAAAATTGCAAAGGAAACACTTGAGTTTTATGCATTTTATATTTTTTGGGGGGGAGGGGGACAATTCTATATGGGTCTACTCAGAAGTAAATCAAGTCAATGTTACGCATCACTAAGTCTGTATAAGAAGGCAGTTGTTCTTAATTGCAAAGTTGTGTCCGATTCTATGTGACATCATGGATCATCGGATGACAATTGCACATTATTTTATTTATTATAAATAAACCTTTATTGAAAAATTAAAACATTAAAATACTAAATACAATACAAATATTTAAAATAAAAGTGCTATGTATATTACAATCCTGACAGTGCTTGCATATCAATTATTATTCCAGTGCATATTTTATACTCCTCTGTGTGTGTGTGTGTGTGTGTAAATGAATTTATTTATTTATTTATTTGATTTGTCAATCGCTTACAAGATAATAGGTATAAGTATAAACATGAGTAAGAATACAGGAAATAGGTAAGAATAAATGGGGACAATAGGACAGGGACAGTAGGCACAATGGTGCACTTATGCACGCCCCTTACAGACCTCTTAGGAATGGGGTGAGGTCAATAGAGGTTAGTTTGAGGGTAAAGGAATGGGGGTTTGAGGATGTAACTGCAGAGTCAGGTAGTGAATTCCAGGCATTGACCACTCCGTTGCTGAAGTTGTACTTTCTGCAATCGAGTTTGAAGCGGTTTACATCTATTGTGTGCTAATTATATAAATAAATAAAAAATATAATAAATAAATAAGGAATGTTTTATATATATATATATATATATATATAATATTATACATATAAATTATATATATATATAAATTATATATATAAAATATACATTCCTTATTTATTTAATTGTTTATTTCTATTGTTTATCCAATGGTACCAATTTTCCCAAACTGTATAATAAACTGAGTCATCCTTCTCTTTTAATTCTAATGAAAGTTTGTCCATTTCTGCGCAGTCAAAGACCTTTGGGATAATTAAATCTTTCGGCATAAAATCTCCTTTCCAACGTTGTAAGAGTGCTACTCTCGCTGCTGTTATTATATGCAGGACTAAGTATTTTATCTCTTTTGTATAATTCTCTTTAATGATTCCCAGAAGAAATAATTCTACTTTAAATTCTATTTGGACTTTCATAATTTGTTTTAACCATTTCAGTATTTTGGTCCAATTTTTCTTAACTTTTGGACAAAGCCACCACACGTGGAAGAAGGTACTCTGTATTTGCTTGCATTTCCGATAATTTGGATTTAAATTGGGATACATTTTAGCCAATCTCGAAGGGGTTAGGTACCACCGAGAGCACATTTTATATTGAGTTTCTTTATATGATGCTGATTTTGTTATTGTATAATTTTTTTTTCCAATCACACATTCTATAGGCGTTTGCTAAAATTCATGTTCAGTAAGCAGGCAGACTTTTAGCAATGATGAAAACTTTCATCAGATGGATAATTGTTTTGCCTTTAACAGAATAACAGAGTTGGAAGAGACCCTGGAGATCTTCTAGTCCAACCCCCTGCTCAAGCAGGATACCCTATACCATGTCAGAAAAATGGCAGTCCAATCTCTTCTTGAAAGCTTTCAGTGATGAAGCAACCACAACTTCTAGAGGCAAGTTGTTCCACTGGTTAATTGCTCTCACTGTCAGGAAATTTCTCCTCATTTCTAGATTGGTTCTCTCCTTGATTAGTTTCCATCCCCTGTGTCTTGTCTTGCCTTTAGGTGAGAATAGAATAGAGTAGAGTAGAGTAGAGTAGAGTAGAGTAGAGTAGAGTAGAGTAGAGTAGAATAGAATAGAATAGAATAGAATAGAATAGAATAGAATAGAATAGAATAGAATAGAATAGAATAGCAGAGTTGGAGGGGGACTTGTAGGCCATCTAGTCCAACTCCCTGCCCAAGCAGGAGACCCTGCACAATTTCTGACAAATGGCAGTCCAGTCTCTTCTTGAACAAATCAACTGAGACTTCCCACAACTTCACAAGGCAAGCTGTTCCATTGGTTGATTGTTCTCATGGTCAGAAAATTTCTCCTTATTTTTAGGATGAATCTCTCCCTGATTAGTTGCCATCCATTGTTCCTTAACTGGCCTTCAGGTGCTTTGGAAAATAGGTTGACTCCCTCTTCTTTGTGGCAGCCCTTCAAATATTGGTACACTATCATGTCCCCCCTAGTCCTTCTTTTCATTAAATTAAAGGTAATGGTAAAGGTTCCCCTTGCACATACGTGCTGGTCATTTCCAGCTCTAGGGGGTGGTGCTCATATCCGTTACAAAGCTGAAGAGCCAGCACGGTCTGAAGACGTCTCCGTGGTCATGTGGCTGACATGACTAAATGCCTGAAGGTGCACGGAATGCTCTTACCGTCCTACCAAAGTGGTTCCTATTTTTCTACTTGCATTTTTTTTTTTACATGCTTTCAAACTGCTAGGTTGGCAGAAGCTGGGACAAGTGATGGGAGCTCACCCTGTTACGTGGTGCTAGGCAGGGGTGGGATTCTACCAGTTTGCACCTATTTGCTAGAACCGGTTGTTAACATTTTAAGCAGTTCAGAGAACCAGCTGTTAGAAGAAATTACTGGCCTAATCCTGTAAGGAAGGCAGGAAGGAAACATTCTGGTGTTGCTTACAGAAACTGCCTCTCCATTAACCCTTATTACATTCTTGGCAGGACTAGACTTCCTGTCTCTGGAACTTCTCTGGAGTTTTTTTTCCCCTCCTTTGCTGGTACTTTGCTTGTGTGGAGTGACCATTCAGTGTTACAATGGCACTGAAAAAAGTGACTGTTTTTCACATTTACGACTGCTGCAGCATCCCCACAGTCATGAGAGGCCGGGCGAGGAGATGCGTGCCTCGATGTGAGTGATATTGAGTTGGCCACACCCAGCCAATAACATGACCACCAAGCCATGTCCAGCCAGTCACATGACCACCAAGCCACTCCCACTAACTAAGCCATGCCCACAGAACCGATTGTTTAAAAATTTGAATCCCACCCTGGTGCTAGAGATTCAAACTGCCAAACTGCTGACCTTTCTGATCGACAAGCTCAGCATCTTAGCCAGTGAGCCACCACATCCCTTAGACATACCCAATTCCTGCAATCATTCTTCATATGTTTTAGTCTCCAGTCCCCTTTTCGTCAATATCTCTTTGTTCTCTGTTTTAGATACAATGCTCACTGCCACCATCTCTTTTTTTCAGTCCCCAAATTCCCAAAATATTGTCCTATAATGACAAACCTCTAAAACAGAAATCATGCTGAGGTGTGAGACTAATCAATGATTACAAACAGTGTCTTCGTTTTGAATAATGAATATATTTTTTCCCAGCTATTCTTTAAAAAGAGTGCAAAAAATAAAAAAAGAGAGCACCATATCACCAGCTGGTTAATTTAATAGAAATATTCCTATCCATAAGTTCTTTATTAAACAGATTGGAAATCATCAGCTTCATTATTGTAATCGGGCAAATCCAGTATCTTGATTTTCAATAAAAGCGCTAAAAAAAGGAACAATTTGCCATACGCCACCCGGGTTGCTGTCTGTTGTGATAGCTGTGTTACAAAGAAAATACAACATTTCAGCAGAATGCCTGGCCGCTTTGCTGTAAATTAATAGAATTAGTAGCAGCCACCATGAGACAGGATGCAAAACTTTGCTTGGATTATCAATTAAAAAGCCATTGCAGTAAAGGCAACTGGCATCTCAGAAATGAGTTTAAATTGCACACCATTTCCCAAACTGTCATATTAGTCTTCATCAGCAGAACAAATGAAAATGTGGGAGAATGGCAAAAGAGAACATTGCACCATTATTTTTATTTTTCCCAGAGAAAATCCTTACATGGAGACAAATCCGTGTTAATTCTCATGCAAAAGAATGAAGGCAAAACTGTGTTTTCTTTTCACCCAGTAGTAGAAGAATTATAACAGTCGCTATGTAGGACAAACAGGCGGAATAGCAAAAAGCATCCATGAAGGCCAACCAATGGTCAGAAGACACGATGAAAACTCCTTAATCTCACAACACATGGACAGACTGGTTGTTGTTATCCAGTATCAGGTGCGGACGGCTGAGGAGAGTGAGGACTCAGATGAGGGGCCAGGACCATTAGGGAGTGGACTGCTACCTTTAGAGATTGTGGGGGCTGGCAGCAGCGATGAGGAGGTTCCCGAGGAGCCTGTGCTAAGTGCATGTGCGTGCAAGATTGCTCGGAGGAAAGAGCAGCTGCAACAGCACGGGTGACTCGGGAGTAAGGCTGCAAGGTAATGGCCCCTCCGTCAAGAAGATAAAAGCCAGCTGTGAAGAGAACGTTCTTTGTAGGAAGCAAAGAAATTTTGAAACTCGAGTCTCGTGAACATTGCAGTATCTGAAGTTGGTATTTGAAGACTCTTGTGTTGTAAAATATTTCTTATCTGTTATTCTTGACAGCTTGGCACAGTTTTGGGGAAGGCTTGTGCTTATCAAAGTTAATTAGCTTGCATCCGCCTTTTAACCAGGGATTTGTAAGAATCATTAAAAAGTTTCTGTTCCCTTTGGTTCATGTTTGTTTTATTGAAAAAGGGTTTGAGTCAGAACAAGACTCAACCATCGTTTCAACTCGGGAACCCTGAGCATCCTAGACCGGGCTCAGTCTAAAAAATGCTAGAAAACAATTAAAAACATTCTCACATTTAATTGTTTTCTATTTTTTCTTCCTATTTTCTTCTCTTTTCTTTTCTTTTCTTTGTGTATGGGTTGTTGGTTTGTTTCAATTGTAAAATTAATAAAATTTATTTATAAAAATAAATAAATTAATTAAAAATGCTAGAAAATTCTTGGAAGCCTGGGACTCAAATCAGATCAGCCATCAACAGGCACGTAGAGGTAAACAGCATCTACATACACTCAATAGAGACGATCAAAAAGATAAAGGTCACAACGGCTTCTTGCCAGCCGTCAAGGGGCAGAGAACCCCTTGCTAAATTTTTTTGGAGCCCACCCCTGCCCCACCCCCAAATATTCTGGAGAAAGTATGGTTTATTCCCAGGTAAGACAAACCCTGCTAAAATCAGTTGCTTATGGCCATCAATTCAAGTGATAATGAAACAAATAGAAGTACGGAAGAGAAGCATCAGCAGACAATCTTCCTGTCTCCTTCCACTCCTACTCCACAATATTATTGCTGGAACATTATGGCATAAATATAATAGAGTCATTAAAAGGGGGATCCTTTACTATTAACAATGGATGCAATAATAACAAAAAAATCCTAGAAAATTATGCTCCACCGGGTCCATACTTTTCAAGGTGTCAGAACGCTGCTGATTTTGCTGAAATGAAGACGTATAGCTATCTCCTGAGGGACTGTGTTAACAGCATCCTATTATTTTGATTCAGATTGTCTGGGAAAGCAGGAAGGAAAGGTGGAGGTGGGTCGGTAGAGAGAATGAGAGAAAGGAAGGAAGGAAGGTAGAGAGAAAGGGAGAAAGGAAGGAAGGAAAGAGGGAGGGAGGATGGGAAGGAAGGAGGGACAGTAGGAAGGAAGGAGGAAGGGAGGTAGAGAGAAAGGGAGAAAGGAAGGAATTGTTGAAAGAAATATCCTTCTGGGTTCAGTTCCAAGCGGGGGAGAAAGATACTGGAAGCATGGTGGCTGCTTTGGAAAGATGGTTTAATGGTGGACAGGATCACATGCCTTGGGTGAAGAAAGGAGGAAGGAGATGCTGAGAGTCCCTGGGTTTTATACTCTCTGTTGCAATTTGAATTTGAGCTTGTATTTTGATTGGTTGTCAGACTCCCATGGGGCCATGCAGGGGCAACTCTGTAGGCTGTCCTGAGTCCCAGGCTTGGTTGAGCCCTGCTGGATGATGATTTAATGAAAGGGCTTTAAGCAATTCTTATTATAGTTCTATTTGGAGTAGATCTTTGTTATGTAAAATAGATGGCTTAGGCCAGAATAATGGTCCATTAGCAAAGGTGGTGATGGGGGATGAATTTCTGCCTCTCTGAGTTTCTAATTTTCTTTTTAGGGAAATATTCTGCCTTTTTAGTATATCCTAAAATATTTCATTTTCCTAGGAGAGAGAGTGGGTTTTAACTTCCATCAATGGGAAGGAAGGAGGGAGGTAGAGAGAAAGGGAGAAAGGAAGAAGGGAGGGAGGGAAGGAAGGAGGTGGTTTTAGGGAGGGAGGGAAGTAGAAAAAGAGAAAGAAAGGAAAAAGAAAAAGAAGGGGAGGGAGGGAGGGAGGAGGAGGTATTTAGGGAGTGAGTGAGGTAGAAAGAGAGGAAGGAAGAAAGGAGGGAGAGAGGGAGGGTAGGAAGGAAGGAAAGAAGGAGGAAGGGAGGAAGGAGGAAGTATTTAGACAGGGAGGGAGGTAGAAAGTGAGAAAGAAAGAAAAAAGAAAAAGGAAGGAACAAAGGAAGGAAGAAGTATTTAGGGAGGGAAGGAGGTAGAAAGAGAGAAAGGAAGGAAGGAAGGAAGGAAGGAAGGAGGTATTTAGGGAGGGAGGGAGATAGAAAGAGAGAAAAAAAGAAGGAAGGAAAAGAAGGAAGGAAGGAGCTATTCTACAGAGGGAAGTCCGTTTGCTCCAGTGTGAATTCTACGGCATTTTCATACTGTTCCTTAGAATCAAAGATCCAAGCCACCGCCAGCTTCCTGCCACTGTGATCTTCCTTAGCAATAATTCTTGAAGAATTTAGCATTGAAACGCACCGCCTCTTTCGAGATTGGGGTTCTCCCCCAGTCCTTCACCCAAACGAACATGGCAACCTTTGCAAGGATCAGGAAGTTCCTTAAGCCTTCCTCGGCCAGCAAGGATGAAAAAAACCAGGGTGCCTCTTCCTTTCCCGTGACTCCTTTGTCCTTGGGGCTTCTAATGGCATCTCCAATAAAACGAACCTAATCTAACGGACAGCGGGGAAGAAGGAATGGCTGGGTACATCTGTCGTTTTACTGGCCTGCCTGAACATTCAATGAAGCAGCTCCCCAACCATACGAGGCCTGCTCGGTTTAGCTCCAGGGCTAAACCGCAGAAAAGAAGCACAATCATTTGTCTTTATTTACTGAACTCTGCTTTCTGTTTGGAAAAGAAAGAGAGAGCGAGGGAGGGGGTTTAGGGGAACGGGAGGGATCAGGGGAGGGGAAGGAAGAAGAAGAAGAAGAAAAATATATACACACATATTGACATGTTGATAAAAGCCCAAGTTGTCAGAGACAGCTGTAATGAGATAAATGCTAACCACAAGCTGCAGGGGGAAAAATACAAGGGGTTGTGAGCTGTCCTTGGTGCTCTCTGAGCTTGGTGGTTTTCTTGCAGACGTTTCATGACCCAACTGGGGAACTTCATCAGTGTCAGAAGGGAGTGGGGTGTATAGACGGGAGGAGGAGGAGAAGGATGGGGTCCTTGGTGCTCTCTGAGCTTGGTAGTTTCATGTAGATGTTTTATTACCCAGCTAGGTAAGTTCATCAGTGTTAGAAGGGAATGGGGAGGAAGAGAAGGAGGACTGTGGGGTCCTTAGTGCTCTCTGAGCTTGGTTGTTTTCTTGCACATTGTTTCATTACCCAAATAGGTAATTTCATCAGTGTTAGAAGGGAATGGGGTATGTGGGGAGAAAGAGGAGGAGGAGGAGGAGGAGGGGGAGGAGGAGGAGGAGGAGGAGGAGGAGGAGGAGGAGGAGGAGGAGGATGGCGGCGGCTCTGGGTCCTTGATGCACTCTGAACTTGATTGTTTTTTTGTAGACATTTCATTACCCAAGCTAGATAACATCACGAGAGGGTGTTGTACCCATTCCTTCTGCTCCTATGATGGACATCTATGGTAAAAATAATAGAATCCAATCTGGATGCTTTATTGAAAGAACGGGATATGGTGAAACTGGGGGAAATAGGGATACATAGAATGAGAACCAAATGCAAGATAGACAGTCTTGTGTTACTGCTGAACATAACAATTAATAAATACAAGCAATTTAAATCTTACCAGCGATGCTGAGCGTGAGATGTGGGTTGGTCCTTGGATGACCATGTGCCACAGATTAAGATGGATTCTTCTTTGTGCTTCTGCCTTCTCCAAATGCCAAAAGGAATGGAGTCTGGCTTCCCAGAATGCACTTGGTTTGAGAGTGTGGGTTGATGGATAAAATGGGTTGGGTTTGCTTCAAACAATATACTTGATATTTGTCTCTCCAGCCACTAGATGGGACTAGAGAGCAACAACAGTATATGAAGATTGTATGTTGGGACATATTTGTTCATCCGGCCACTAGATGGGGGTAAAGAGCAACAGCAGTATATAAAAGTTATATGTTGGGGCACAACACAGGATATTCTTACTATCCCTCTGTTGATGCGGCCAAGAGTAGCCGGAATGAAAGGAGGAATGATAGCTTCTTCAAACACTTTAAAGAATGTCAATAACAAGGAAGAAATTGTTCCTTGTTATCCCTCAACTGAGGGAAATCCATGGTTTAAATTACACGAAGGCAGATTGTGGAGACATGTTAGCAACATCTTGCTGGTGGAACCATCAGGGAATTGAGAAGCAGCTGCCAAAGATGGAGTCGGAGACACTGAAACCAACTTGTAGTTTTATATAAATAAATATATTTAACATGTATTTTTTTTATAGCAGACAAGACAGTCAGGAACATCATGAGGCAAATCAAACAGCCTACAGAGCACACATAAGGAAAAGGCAGGGGAAAAAAGGAAAACTCTCCCTTTACTCCCACAACAACCAATCATAGCATAGATTACCTCATCCATGAGCTATAACCCATGGGTGTCAAACTCATGTTGTCACAGCGTCATCACGTGATCTATCGCGACTTTCTCCCCCTTTGCGAAACTGGGTGTGAGCGTGGGCAGCGCATGACACATCTGGCCAGTGGGCTGCGAGTTTGACAACCCTGCTATAACCCATCAAGCACAACTGTATTCTCTGGCCTATTGTCCACTTTATTGTTCTAGCTACTAAATTTAATATCCTTTGGTGGTGGTGTTCATCATGAAGTCATATCCAACCCATCACGACCGCATGGACAACATTCTTCCAGACCTTTCTGTCCACTGCCATCCATGGGAGTCCATTTAAGCTCACACTGACCACTTCAGTGACTCCATTCAGTCACCTCATTCTCCGTCAAATCTTTTTTTCTTTTGCCCTCAACAGTTCCCAGCATTAGGTTCTTCTCCAGTGAGTCCTTCCTTCCTTCTCATTAGGTGGCCAAAGTATTTGAGTTTCCTCTTCAGGATCTGGCCTTCTAAAGAGCAGTCAGGGTTGATCTCCTATAGGACTGACCACTTGGATCGCCTTGCAGTCCAAGGGACTCACAGGCGTCTTCTCCAGCACCAGAGTTCAAAGGCCTCCATTCTTTAGTCCTCAGCCTTCCTTGTGGTCCAACTTTCACAGCCATACATTGCAACTGGAAAAACCCTAGCCTTGGCTATACGCACTTTTGTTGGCAGGGAGATGTCTCTGCTTTTTAGTATGCTGTCTAAATTTGCCATAGCTTTCCTCCCTAGGAGCAAGCGTCTTAATTTTTTGGCTGCAGTCCTCATCTGTGGTGATCTTGGAGCCCAGGAAAATAAAATCTCTCACTACCTCCTTAATATCCTAAGAGGAACTAATAAATTCTTGAGATCTGAAGACTTTCCTTCCCTAGATGTATCTAAACAGAGGATCTATAGCTTGACTTCTGGCACACTTTAATTTGAATTCCTCAATTGTGCTGGAATTTGACTTGATCACTTAAGTGTATCTTTCAAATCTCTGACTGCAATTATTTGTTTGTAATGTAGCAGGTGTATCCCCTACACTTTACTCCGGAGCTCAGAACACCTATTTACTGTGAATTAAAATCAATGGCTCATATACAGCTCCCACCACCCTCTCTCTTGATTCGTCTACATTCACCATATTAGACACTAGCTTGATACCTGAGCTTTGCTATGAAACTACGTGGTCGGGCTTACTTTTGGGGGAGGAAAATAAAATAAGAGGAAAAATATTCTGCCTCTGCCTACCAGCATCCATCAGAATTCATCTGGCTAGCATCCTGTCAATATGTGAGAGAGTTGAGGGCTGTTTGGAAACTGAAATAATATTTGCTGTGTGAGCCAGAAGGAGACAGCAAGGAGCCTGAGTCAGCAGTTTGGCAGTTTGAATCCCTAGCACCACGTAATGGAGTGAGCTCCCATTATGTGTCCCAGCTTCTGCCAACCTAGCAGTCCAAAAACATGTAAAAATGCAATTAGAAAAATAGGGACCACTTTGGTGGGAAGGTAACAGCGTTCTGTGCACCTTTGGCATTTAGTCATGCCAGCCACATGACCACGGAGATGTCTTCGAACAGCATTGGCTCTTCAGGTTTGTAATGGAGATGAGCACCACCCCCTAGAGCCAGAAATGACTATATAATCTATATTATCTATCTATCTGTCTGTCTGTTTGTCTGTCTGTGTCTGTGTCTCTATCTCTATCTATCTCTCTATCTCTCTATCTCTCTATCTATCTACCTACCTAACTACCTATCTACCTACCTAACTACCTACCTATCTAAACTCATTATGCACACACACACACATACAGAGTCAGAAGACAGTTCAGCGGATCTCTTTCTGTCAAAAAACAAACAAACAAAACAAGCGAAAGAGGTACAATCCTATCACAGGGTGAGAATGAAGGAGTCTAATTTCTCATTGCTCGCGTTTTTCATATTTTTTTTCCCCACCGCTTTCCCCTGTTTTCCGTTCCTTCCCTTTCAACCCGATCCGCAGCTGAAGGGAAAGGCCCCAGAGAAACTGAGTGTAGTCAAGGAAGTAAATTAAAATATCTGGTGATCCTAGACTTCTCCTGTTTTGCAACATCTGGCAAGATCAGCCACATAGAACTACGATACACACGGTGGAGCTTAGTTGACAGGATGCTATCAGCTGAAGCTGGCTGCATTTGGCTCTTGAAGCTTCTTGGGAAGAAGCGAGAAAGCAATTTCTTTTTCTGCGATTATAAAAATGGAACTCCACGTTCTGGTGAGGGATTTTTTGGTGAACGTCTGTGTGATGGTAGAATATAGAAAAACAAAATTTGGAAGGGACCTTGGAGGTCTTCTAGTCTAACCCCCTGCTTAGGCAGAAAAGCCTGTACCATTTCACAACAAAACAACAAAGAATGTTCTTTCTGCGCCAACTCAGAAAGCTCAAACTGCCCAAGGAGCTGCTGATCCAGTTCTACAGAGGAATTATTTAGTCTGTCATCTGCACCTCTATAACTGTCTGGTTTGGTTCTGCAACCCAACAGGATAGACACAGACTCCAGAGGATAATTAGGACTGCAGAAAAAATAATTACTACCCACCTGCCTTCCATGGAGGACCTGTATACTGCATGAGTCAAAAAGAGGGCTGTGAAAATATTTACAGACCCTTCACATCCTGGACATAAACTTCAACTCCTTCTCTCAAAACGATGCTATGGAGCACTGCACACCAGAACAACTAGACACAAGAACAGTTTTTTTTCCTGAAAGTCATCACTCTGCTAAACAAATAATTCCCTCAACACTGTTCAACTATTTACAAAGTGTACACTACTATTACTGTTAATCTTCCCCCTCACTCCTTATCACCCCTCCCACTTGTGATTGTAGGACTGCAGCTTTGTTGCTTGTTTACCCTATGACTATCATTCAGTGTTGTATGTTATGATTCTTGATTCTTAACGAATGTACCTTTTCTTTATGTATACTGAGAATATTTACACCAAGACAAATTCCTTGTGTGTCCAATCACACTTGGACAATAAAATATTCTATTCTATTCTATTCTATTCTATTCTATTCTGACAGATGGCTGTCCATCTGTCTTCTTAAAAACTTCCAGGGTCAGAACGTTCACCGCTTCTGGAAGCAAGTTGTTCCACAGATTAATTGTTCTAACTCTCAGGAAATTTCTCCTTCGTTCTAGGTTGCTTCTCTGCTTGGTTAGAATAGAGAATGACAGAGTTGGAAGGGACCCTGAAGGTCTTCTAGTCCAGTGGTTCGCCCACTGTTATACCAGTCTTTATTTTGGCCCAGAGTTAACCAACCAGCTTTTATGCCTAAGGCAAGACTAGAACTCCAAGTCTCCTGGTTTCTAGGCCAAAACCTTAACCACTAGACCAAACATGAAACTTAATGCCAGCTGGTTGTTTCTTTGTTTTGAAAGTGCATTGTGAAGATTGGTTCTTTATAAGCTATTTTAACGGAGGAATTAAAATAGTTGATTTCTATTGCATCTGGGGAAAAAAAACCCTTCGGTTTTAACCAGTTTTAAAGATTTCCCCAGGATCTTTAAAGTTTTTTTTTAATGCCTCTTTCTCTCCTTTTATCCCCATCTCCTTTTTTTTCCTTATATATGCAAAGAATTGGGAACCCTTCATTTTAAAAATGACCATCTATTTCCCTTCAATGTTTTTGTTTAGAAAGCTTTGGGTGCTTCAGAGATGATTACTGTTTTTAATAACCATGTAATTACTGTATTACTCAGAACTGTCCGATGCTTTCCCATCTGGCGTAGAGGGAAGGAAGAAAGTTATAGGAATTGTTAAACTGTACCCTGTGACAAAGAGTGCCATACCGCAACAGCCTGAACTCAATTTCTTCCTCTACTTCAGTGGGATGTGCTAATATGCGCTCACTGAGACCATATCTGGATAGAATCGGAGCTCATCGGGAGCCAAAATGCAAACAAACAAAGACAGGTGCCTGGGAAGAGACTGGCGGAAGATTGGAGATGGAACATCCGAAGAAGCAAAGAAAGGACTTAAGCATGAAGGAAATATCAATCAATAGAATATTTGCCCCTGGGGATTGAATTGTGAGGTCCTTGGTGCTCTCTGAGCGTAGTTGTTTTCTTGCAGGTGTCTCGTTACCTAACTAGGTAACATCATCAGTGCTAGAAGGGAGCAGAGTTTGCAGAGAGGGAAAAGAGGAGGAGGAGGAGGAGGAAGAGGAAGAGAAGGAGGAAGAAGAAGAGGAAGTGGAAGAAGGAGGAGATGGAGGGAAGGAGGAGGAGGAGGAGGAGGAGGAGATGGAGGGAAGAAGAAGAAGAAGAAGAAGAGGAGGAGGAGGAGGAGGAAGAGGAGGAGGAGGAGGAGGAGGAGGAGGAGGAGGAGGAG
>NW_020769372.1:3638244-3662240 GCF_900518735.1 Pseudonaja textilis | reverse complement strand
GGAAGGAAGGAAGGAAGGAAGGAAGGAAGGAAGGAAGGAAGGAAGGAAGGAAGGAAGGAAGGAAGGAAGGAAGGAAAAAGGATGGAGAAAGAAAGAAAGGGAAAGAAGGAAGGAAAGAAGAAAAAGACAGAGACACAGAGAGAGAGAGAGAGAAGAAAGAAAAAAAGTTAAGAAAGTTAAGAAAGAAAGAAAAGTTAGAGGATTAATGGAAGATCTAACCAAGACCAACACCTCAAAGAGAAGATCGATCCATGTAATGATCATAATCACTTCCCTAGGAAAGGGACATTCTAAGAAGGGGACCTGTGGTACAATTCTAAGTTTACAACCAAGAAAACCAGAAAGAGTTTCTTCCTTCTCCTGGTATCTCACCTTCCTCTTCACTTTTCTTTGTCCAAGCTTGAGGTTCGCCATTGAAAAAAAGCAATTCTCAGAAGAACTGACTCAAATCAAAATTTCTGTCCCATTAAACATCTGAGAAATATGTTGCACTGCATATATAGTTGGTTGGGGAAATTTGCGGCTTCCCATTTTAGCCAGTCATCCGTATGAACTGCAGCTGGCATAGAGGAGGCGCGGGCCAAATATATAAACCTCTTTGCCAATTCTGAGTCAGATGAGACACCACCCCAGCCTCTGGCACCTTTTACGCTAAGATGCTGTCTCTCCATTCCCACCTGATGTCATACAAACTAGGGGTATTAATTAGCAGCAGAAAATTAAGAAAGCTTTAAGTACAGCCGAAGAGAATTTGGTTCTCTGGGGAACCAAGAAGCTTTTCTGTAGGGCATGTAAATAGCTTGGCAAGAAAACATAAGACTCCAATTTTAAGTAGAAAGAACAATTCAAGTAGAAAGAACAAAAAAAAAATGTCTCGTGGTGTAACTGGAACAATCTGGAACTGAACATACTCAAAACTGTAGAAATGGTGGTAGACTTTAGAAGAAACCCTCCCATACTACCACCTCTTACAATACATGGACAACACCGTATCAACAGTAGAGACCTTCAAATTTCTAGGTTCTACTATATCACATGACCTAAAATGGACACCTAACATCAAAAACGTCATCAAAAAAGCACAACAAAGAATGTTCTTTCTGCGCCAACTCAGAAAGCTCAAACTGCCCAAGGAGCTGCTGATCCAGTTCTACAGAGGAATTATTGAGTCTGTCATCTGCACCTGTATAACTGTCTGATTTGGTTCTGCAACCCGACAAGACAGACACAGACTTCAGAGGATAATTAGGACTGCAGAAAAAACAATTACTACCAACCTGCCTTCCATGGAGGACCTGTATACTGCACGAGTCAAAAAGAGGGCTGTGAAAATATTTACAGACCCCTCACATCCCAGACATAAACTGTTTCAACTCCTTTCCTCAAAATGACGCTATAGAGCACTGCACACCAGAACAACTAGACACAAGAACAGTTTTTTTCCCGAAAGCCATCACTCTGCTAAACAAATAATTCCCTCAACACTGTTCAACTATTTACAAAGTCTGCACTACTATTACTGTTAATCTTTCTCATCACTCCTTATCACCCATCCCCTCCCGCTTGTGATTGTATGTAACTTTGTTGCTTGTATCCTTACAATTTATATTAACTGTTTCCTAGTATGATTCAATTGCTTATTGTACCCTATGACTATCATTAGGTGTTGTACCTTATGATTCTTGACAAATGTATATTTTCTTTTATGTACACTGAGAGCTTATGCACCAAAGACAAATTCCTTGTGTGTCCAATTACACTTGGCCAATAAATTCTTCTCTTCTCTTCTCTTCTCTTCTCTTCTCTTCTCTTCTCTTCTCTTCTCTTCTCTTCTCTTCTCTTCTCTTCTCTTCTCTTCTATTCTATTCTATTCTATTCTATTCTATTCTCTTTAGATCTGTGCTCAGGAAACAAATCTTGGTTCTTTTCTCTGCTTCTCTTCCTTCCCGATGCTCTTTCTTGCTTCTTGAAATATTCTTTAGGAAAATGATGGAAGAAAAGACGTCCTTTTCCAGGGGCCATATAAGGTAAAAGTTCCCCTCACACCATACATGCTAGTCATTTCTGGCTCTAGGGGGCAGCGCTCATCTCTGTTACAAACTCGAAGAGCCACGGTTGTCCGAAGACATCTCTGGTCATGTGGCCAGTATGACAAAACACCGAAGGCACACAGAACACTATTACCTTCCCACCAAAGGGGTCCCTATTCTTCTACTTGCATTTTTTTACATGCTTTCGAACTGCTAGGTTGGCAGAAGCTGGGACAAGTAACAGGAGCTCACCCCGTTACGCGGCGCTAGGGATTCGAGCCACCGAACTGCCAACCTTTCTGATCAACAAACTCACTGTCTTAGCCACTGAGTCACCACATCCCTAGTACCCAATAGGTACCTAGTACCATATAGATACTATTTTCTCTGATGTATTACCTAAAAATGATGATCCAGATATACACAACAGTCGGACCACAAGTTTCCGTCCATCTGAATTCTGGTTCCCCAAAGTCTGGCATTTTTCAAATTTATCACGGAGGTTGAAAGGGGGATTGTAAGCCGAAGTCTGAAAAACACATCTTTTGTTTGTGATTTATTTGCTTCTGGGCTTGTAATTTTCCTTGCAGGATGAGATAGGGAGAAAAAGGGGGTACCTTATTTCTTCAAACGGAAGGAAAATGTCTGAAGTGTTAAAACTCTCCTGACTCCATGGATATGACATGATCACTTAGCCCATTTGTTTCCAATCCCAAATGAAAATGTTTTCCTGTGGGATCCTTGTTGCTGTCAGAGATTTCTGGTTTTCTGGCAGACGTTTCATGACTGAATTAGGTAACATCATTGGGGCTAGAAGGGAGAGGGATTTCTGGAGAGGAGGAGGAGGAGGAGGGAGGAGGAGGAGGAGGAGGAGGAGGAGATGATGATGATTATCCTTGGTGCTTTGTGAGCTTGGTTGCTTTCTTGCAGACGTTTCATAACTGAGATAGTGGTGAGGTTTGAAGAGAGGAGGAGGAGGAGGAGGAGGAGGAGGACAATGGCTGTGGGCCCTTGGTGATCTCTGAACTTGATTGTTTTCTTGCAGACATTTCATTACCAAACTAGGTAACATCATCAGTGCTAGAAGGGAGTAGGATTGGTGGAGAGGAGGAGGAGGAGGAGGAGGACTGTGGAGTCCTCCTGGAGTCTGAGCTTTGTTGTTTTTTTGCAGACATAACCAAACATTTCATTACCAAACCAGGTAACATCATCAGGGCTAGAAGGGAATGGGGTCTCATTTTATGTACAAGTGGTTTTATATTCAAGTCATTGTTGGTGGGAGTGTTCGTGTGGTTCCTTGATTGGGTTGTGGTTTATTGTTAGCTTGTTTGTCTGAGCTGGTAGTTTCTTGACTGGGGTTCCAAAGATGCTGTTTTTCAAATAGGCAACTGGATTTTCTGGTTTTTCTTCGAAGACCTTTCACTTCTCACCCAAGAAACTTCCATTCCCCACCACCCAGTCAGAGCTGAAGAAGCTTCTTGGAAGAGAAGTGAAACGTTTTTTGTTTGTTTGTTTGTTTCCACCTGGAAATTGCTTCTGAACTTTGTGCTTGAAGTGGACAAGAATGAAACTTTAATTTTGGGTTTTACCGATTAGACTGATAGATTTTTTTAAGAAATGGCTGGTTTATATTATTATGTAAAAACAAAAAAGTTGTGATTTGATGTTGATCCTTTATTTTACTGCAACAAAGAGAGTCGGGAGTCAATGCTGCATTTTCTTTCTCTTAATCCTCCCTTGCTTTTCTCCCCGCCTTCCTGCCCATTGTTTTTCCTATTTTCTTTTGTATTTTGTATCTCATTTTATTTTATAACTCAACAAAAATGTTAAGGGAAAATTATTTTTCTTTTATGTATACTGAGAGCATTTGCACCAAGACAAATTCCTTGTGTTTCTAATTACACTGGACAATAAAATAATGCTAATCTAATCTAATCTAGTCTAATCTAATCTAATCTAATCTAAAAAGACTGAACAGCCCCTTTTCAACAGGGAGAGTGGAGGGATACGACACCATCCATCTCAGGTTTACAACACAGTCCTTTCAGCAGTTCCAAGAAGGCTCCAAAAACCATTCGTACCATTCAGGTAATCCTGAATCAACGGCTCTCAGAGGGAGGACTAACGAACCAGATGACTGTACAGAATATAAATCCTTCCCTCTTCCACCATTCAGTCAGAACTGAAGAAGCCGCTTGGATGACAAGCGAAACATCTTCAAGGAAAAAACAAGTCCAGTTGCCTCTTGGAAGGAAAAAAAAACAAACACCCTTGGGACAATTATTTCCCATATTACCCCTCAAATGATATCCTGGACACTTTTTTCCGCTTCTGAACACGTCTGTCAAGCAGATGATGTTACAGGCTTGGCAGTTCCCAAGGCTCCCTCATTTTCTTACTTACAGAGGCTCCAAATGGAAACGATTTTTCTTTTCATTATGAGCTGTCACTTTTTCATCTGGGCTCCGAGATGATAGACTTTCATTCATCTCCTATATTACCTTCCCTGAAGCCTCTGACACTGACTGACATGATGCAAAATGCCGGAGATTGCAAAGCATATTTTGCCAGTTTCTGAAGACGGGGGGAGGGTGGGGGAATAAAGGGTCTTTTTTGGGGGGCAGAGAATTCGAGCTTTGTTATTTTAAATATATATTGAAAATGCCACATTGTGGGTTGGGTTGGGGAGAAGAAGGGTTAGCCAAGAACCCTTTTCTCCTTCCTGTTTGCATTCATCATGATGTTCTCGCATCCCAAACGGTTTTAACCTGATTCTTTGTCGGTCATGGGCCTCAAGTTTTCAAAGGGTGATGGTGAAAAGTTTGCAACAAATCACAGCAGAGGTTTTTTGTTTTTTTTAAGTGGAATTTTAAAGCGAGTGCATGCGGTGGGGTTTCTTTTATTCCCTTTTGAAAAGGAGGCAGCAGTTAAGGGATCCAATGCAGAAAAAGGACTTTATTTCACCAAATATCTTGTAGACTAAACTCATCACCTTCTCTTCCTCCTCCTCCCTTTTCTATTTTTCTCCCTTCCATCCATCTCCTCCTCCTCTACTTCCATCCTTCTTCCTCCCATCCACCTTGTCCTTCTCTTTCCCCCTTTCCCACCTCCTCCTTTTCCTCCTCTTCCTTCTCCCCTTCCATCCTTCTCCCTCTGATCCATCTTCTCCTCTCTTTTCCTTCCATTCTTCTTTTTCTCCCCCCCCATCTACCTTCTCCTTCTCTTTCTCCCTTTCGCCCTCCTCTTAATCCTCTTCCTTCTCCTCCTCCCCCTTCCAACTTTCTCCCTCTTTCATCCAACTTTTCTCCTTCCATCCTTCTCTTTCTCCTTCCCATCCATCTTCTCCTTCTCCTTCTCCTCCTCCTCCTCCTCCTCCTCCTCCTCCTCTTCCTCCCCCCCCTCCTCCTCCTCTGAACTATGGTGGCATCTGCCTAATCCCCTTCCAAATGTTATCTTATGGTTCTGGACTTAAATAATAGTTCATCCCTATTTTTCCCTGAGTAATATTTCCTGCCTACAGTATGTTCATTAAGTTTATCTTCCTTACTTCCTAAAGATTTCCAGGTTCCAATATCCCAAAGGAATTACAAACAACTTGGGATGGGGTGGTGTGTGTGTGTGTGTGTGTGTGTGTGTGTGTGTGTGTGTGTGTATTTTTTGCAGCAGATCAAATTTGTCCAGGCAAACTGGGGTGAACTCCTATTTTGGCTAGGGTGAGCACCTGGATTTAGCTTTCTGTTAAAACAATCTAAATATGGATAAAAGTAAAGGTTCTCCTCGCACATACATGCCAGTTGTTTCCAGCTCTAGTGGGTGGTTCTCATCTCTGTTTCAAAGCCAAAGAGCCAGCGCTGTCTGAAGACGTCTCCGTGGTCATGTGGCCACCATGACTAAACACTGCAGATGCACAGAATGTTGTTCCCTTCCCATCAAAGTGGTCCCTATTTTTCTACTTGCATTTTTTACATGCTTTCGAACTGCTAGGTTGGCAGAAGCTGGGACAAGTAACAGGAGCTCACTCCATTACACGGTGCTAGGGATTCGAATCGCCAAACTGCCAACCTTTCTGATCGACAAGCTCAGCGTCTCAGCCACTGCGCCACCACGTCCCCGCCACTGCGCCACTGCGCCACCGCGTCCCCTTTCCAATGCATTACATTGTCGCGTATCAGTAGTCTTTGAATATGTGTCCTAGCAAAGTCCGGCGTTTTTATCTGCTATTTTTCAATTTGGATTGGGGAAAATAATGTTGGATGGTAAGAAGATCAACAGTGTTGCAGATCAAAGTTAGCTGAAGTTGGATGAAAGTTCCACAACTTTTAATAAGTGAGCTGTTTTATTTCTTGCCCAATTCTAATCCCCAGTGAAATATTCTATGTGATTGTTTTGGGGGGAGGTCGATGTGACTCAAACTTGTTTATCATTTGATGGGGATCATCAAGTGTCGCCAAGTTTAAGAACCTCTGACTTTAGGGGACACAAAACTGGAGGGGGGGGGGGAAGCTTTGCCACGCTTTGCAAGTTTTCTATTTCTCTGTGTGTATGTATGTATGCGTGCTTTGGTATATAAACAACTCTGTGGCTCTCGAATGCCAGACCTTGAATCTTTCAGGCAGAAGTTTTCTGCATGAATGAAAACTGCTTTGGCAAAGGTGATAATGGGCAAAACCGCATGATGGAGGTTTTAATATATTTACAGAATTTCCTTGATCTTAATGCAATCAAACATCCCCTTCCGCTTTCCTGGCTTTTTCACTTGGAGCGGTGCCCCTGGTTGCTTCAAGTCCACAAAATTTGCTCTGGTTGTGCTGGTTGATAAAAGGTGACGGTCATTTTAGAAGCCAGCATATCCCAGATATGAACAAAATTAAATCAGGATTTCCGTTTGTCTTGTCCCGGTAGACAAATGCCTTTCTCCCCTTAAAGTCATCTGGTAAACAACGAGAAGAACAATGGTGCGGAGTCCTTCTATAGATTGTTCCAACTGTCAGGAAATTTCTTCTTAATTCTAGGTTGTTTTTCTCCTTGGTTTGTTTCCATCCATTGCTTCTTGTCCTGAACAATCGGTGGACTTCTTCTTTCTGGCAGATATTTGGAAGACTGCTACCACATAGAACAAGAGGTGAATCACTTCTCCAAAGCACTTTAAGGCAGGACAAGAAGCAAAGGATGAAAACTGATCAAGGAGAGAAGCAATTTAGAACTAAGGAGAAATTTCCTGACAGTTAGAATAATTAACCAGTGGAACAACTTGCCTCCAGAGGTTGTGAATGCTCCAACACTGGAAGTTTTAAAGAAGAGATTGGATAACCATTAGTCTGAAGTGGCGTAGGTTTCCTGCCTAAGCAAGGGGTTGGACTAGAAGACCTCCAAGGTCCTAGAGGAATTAACAAAACAAAAAATCAAATTTGTGCCAGAAATCTTTCTGTTAGGCATATTAGAACCGACATGGGATAAGAAACACCAACATCTAATATTGCATATTATAACTGCTGCAAGAATCTCTGTAGCTCAAAACTGGAAATTGACTACGATACCCATAGACTTAGCGGTGATTAATATGATACATCAATGCGCAGAAATGATTAGACTAACTATGTTATTAAAAAACAGGGAAGAAGAAGAATATTGTACAATATGGAATAAATGGTATAACCGATTAAAAAAGAAGTGGAGTAAAAATGTTTAGTAAAAATGACCAATGAAATAGCAAAGAAGAACATGATATATGACAAATATGTGCATATATGTAAAGTAATGTAGATAGATAAGTATTGTATTTTAATAGTAATATAACAAGTAAGGAATTAGTAAATTAGTTTTAGACACACTTATGGTGAATAAACTTCATTGTTACTAAAGGATATGTACACTGCTATGGCATCGCTGTAAAATGTGAGAACTTGTTTCTCTTTTTTAATTTTTTTTGAAACTTTGAATAAATAAACATTTTTTTTTAAAAAAAAAACAACCTCCAAGGTCCCTTCCAACTCTGTTATCCTAGTCTATGGTATTGCTAAGAATATAAATCCTTCTAACACCACACTATTCAATCAGAACTGAAGAACGTCTTAGATGAGAAATGAAACGCTTTCAAAGAGAAAAAATATATATGAAAATCCAGTCGCCTGTTGAAAAGCACTTTTTAGACATGACCTGGAGGGCTGAGAATCTCCATGGACGCCTGTTTAGCAATGGAAATTCTGGTCCGAACTGTTTTCATAAGTTGAGGGCTATCTGTATGGTGTGGAGTTGGTGCTTGCAAAAAGTTGCAACCAGAGTCAGCAGTAAAGACCTTCAACGTTCTATGTTTTCTATTATCTCCCAGGACTCATGTTAGAACCATCATTAAAAAGGCAGAACCAAGAATGTTCTTCCTGAGTCAACTGAGAAAGCTCAGATTGCCCAAGGATCTGCTGATACAGTTCCACAGAGGAATAATTGAGCCTGTCGTTGGTACCTCTATAATTGTCTGGTTGGGCAGAGCAACCATCTGGGACTGGTACAGAGTTCAGAGTATAGTTAAAATTGCAAAAAACTCAAACCAAAGCAATCTCAACCATCCATTCCACTCACTCCACTCCACTCCACTCCATATTTTCTATTGTATTCTGTTTTGTTCTACTCTGCTCCACTCCATTCCATTCCATATTTTCTATTCTATTCTATTCTATTCTATTCTATTCTATTCTATTCTATTCTATTCTATTCTATTCCATATTTTCTATTCTATTCCTATTCCTATTCCTGTTCCTATTCCTATTCCTATTCCTATTCCTATTCCTATTCCTTTCCATTCCATTCCATTCCATTCTATTCTATTCCATTCCATTCCATATTTTCTATTCTATTCTATTCTATTCTATTCTATTCTATTCTATTCTATTCTATTCTATTCTATTCTATTCCCCATTCACGAGCATTCTAAAACTGAAGAGTGCAGCCCTCTCATTTCTTTTGTTAATAGGAAGCCCAATATTCACTTTTCCTGCCTCGGGGAAGAATAAACCATGTCCCTGTTCCCTGGAATTCAAATTGAATTCTACTTCTGAATTTCCTCAGGACCCAAATTGCACCTGCAGGACTCCTTGCTAGGTGAACATCCGATGCCCTCCAATCTAACTATTTAAATGAATGTGTGTTTCCTTAACACGTTTCTAAAGGAGAGAATTGTTGGGGGGGGGGGGGGAAGAAGGAAGGTGAACCCTTCCAGAGGTAGCCATTGGTGAAACATTTCTGCCTGTTAGTTCCACTAGGTCATTACTGCATTAATTTGCTGCTTAATTAAATGCCTGCGCAATAGACCATTTATTTGTTATCTAATATTAGCCTTACTTCTTATCAATTAAAGGCTTGCCAATGACTCGGTTTCATCTGATGCATTTTCTTTCTTTTTCCCCTTCTTCTTGCAACCTGCTTTCCTTCCAATCCACAAAGCAGGGATTTAGTGTTGAAAAGCTTTCACCAGGTGCTTTGTGCTAAAAAACAAAGGCCACACTCAAGCGAAGCCTGGCATCGAAAAGTATTTGCAAACTAATGGGCCAGAAAGCTGAGCGGCTGCTTCTAAAGTTACGTTTGCAGTGGACTCAAGTCCTGGTCAACAGGATTTTTTGCTACTTCCCTGTTAAAAATAGTCATCTTTGAAGGTACTGCATGGCTTTATTTTATTGGCAACTGTAGGAAATTAGCACCCACCCCTCTTAGAAGAATGAAATATTTTAGGAATTATTAAAAAGGCAGAATATTATATTTCGCTAAAGAAGAAATATGTTTCTAAAGACAGAAACACAGAGCTTCAGCTCTCTGCCCCCAGAAAATATTTTGGTCCACATTGAGAAGGACTGGGGCAGCTTATCTATAGAACAAAAGACCTTCACCTCCAGGGTGGTGGGATTATCCTTCAGGGCAAAGCCATTCAGCCACAATAGGAATTGCACAACAAAGCCCCTTCACTGCATCAGCCCATGCTTCAACCAAGCTTGACCCAGATAACCTACAAAATCAGCTATGACCCCTGCATAGACCCATGGGAGCCTGACAGCGACCAATAGAATACATGCCCTTGCCACAGGAACAGGAAACTCAAGGACAAGGCCCAAGAGAGGGTTTAAGTAACCCTCACATTCCACTCCATGTGTTTAGCTGCACCTAGGCCACGTGCTTGATGATTCTGCTTAATAAACCATCAATAAACCATCTTTCCAATCAGCCCCCATGTTTCCAGTGTCTTTCTCCCCACTCGGAACTGAACAAGACAGATATTTCTGCCAACACACAAAACTGTCGGGGTTTTCTTTATGGCCAAGGCTTGAAAAAGAAAAACAACAACAACAGAATAACAGAATAACAAAGCTGGAAGGGACCATGGTGGTCTTCTAGTCCAGAGGTCTTCAAACTTGACAGCTTTAAGACTTGTGGACTTCAACTCCCAGAATTCCTCTTCCAGGCATATTAAATGCTCAGGAATTCTGGGAACTGAAGTTTGCAAGTCTTAAACTTGCCAAGTTTGAAGACCCTTGTTCTAGTCCAACCCCCTGGTCAGACAGGAAACCCAATGCTATTTCACCTATAGAAAGTTAGCACCCACCTCTTTCCTAGAAGAATTTTGAGAAATATTAAAAAGACAAGAATATTATATTTCCTTGGATGAGAAATGGAGAAACATGCTCTTGGAAAGCAGCCCCCACCTTTCTTTATAGCCCTCAGCAGGTGTCAGCACCTAAGAGATAAAGAGATAGATAGCTCTATTTGTAAGCAAATTCCCTGTAGCAAGGTCTGTACAAAGGTAGGATTAGCCCTCAGCCACAATAGGAATTGCCCAAAGCCCCTTCATTGCATCAGCCAAACTTCAACCAAACTTAGCTCAAATAAACTCCTAGGATTTGTACCTGGCCCCATGGGAGTCTGACAACAGCCAATAGGATACGTGTTCTTGCACAAGAACAGGAAGCTCAAGTGCAAAGCCCAAGAGAAAGTATAATAAGTACCAGTACTGCAAGCTACTCCTACTGCAATTTGGCAGATCGAATCCCACCAGGCTCAGGGTCGACTCAGCCTTCCATGCTTCCGAGGTGGGTAAAATGAGGAGACAAATTGTTGGGGGCAATAGGCTGACTCTGTAAACCACTTTGAGAGGGATCTAGAGCACTATAAAGCAGTATATAAGTCTAAGTGCTATTGCTATAAATATCCCCCACTCTAAACTCCATGTGGTCAGCTGCACCAGAACTACAAACATGTGGTTCTGTTCATCAATAAATGGACTCTCTTTCCAATCAGCCTCCAGCCTCCATTTTGTCTCCTGGCTGTGAACTGAACCGAATGGATTTTCCATCCAACATACCCTATAATATTACGCTACTATAATAGTATAAGGTTTCCCCCTTTGAGCAGGGGGTTGGACTAGAAGACCTCCAAGGTCCCTCCCCAAATCTGTTATTCAGTTATTCTGTTTCTCTTTTATAAGCATTTGGCCATCAAAGAGACCCCAATATATTTTCTGATAGTTGCAAGTAAAATAAAACCATACAGCTTTATTATATGTTATCATTTCAGACAAATGGTTGTCCAATCTTTTCTTAAAAACTTCCTGTAATGGAGCACCCACAACTTCTGGAGCCAAGTCGTTCCACTGACTCATTGTTCTGACTGTCAGGGAATTTCTCATTAGTTCTAGGTTAAAATATAGAAGGAAGATTAGGATTTCATGATACAAAAACTGAAACATTAGGATGAGTCACATTTGTTTATTAGTTCATTTTTTAAAAAAAACAATGAACTAGTGAGACCGGTGGCTTAGCTTGGTACAGGTAGGTCTTGGACATAATTGAGCCTGCTGAGAGCCAGTTTGGTCTTAGTGGTTAAGGCACCAGGCTAGAAGGCAGGAGACTAGGAGTTCAAGTCCTGCCTTAACTAAGAAAGTCAGTTGGGTGACCATGGGCCAATCACCAAGAGACAGTGAGTTCTAGTCCCGCCTGAGCCATGAAAGTCAGTTGGGTGATTTTGGTCCAATCACCAGGGAGATGGTGAGTTCTAGTCCCACCTTAGGCATGAAAGCCAGCTGAGTGACTTTGGTCCAATCACCAGGGAGGTGGTGAGTTCTTGTCCAACCTTAGGCATGAAAGCCAGCTGGGTGACTGGTCCAATCACCAAAGTAGTCCCGCCTTAGGTGTGAAAGCCAGCTGAGTCCCTCTCATCCCATGTGTAGGTCAAACTGAACACTCAAATAATTTGGGTCAAACTATTTTCCAAAGCACCAAAAGGCAGAACAAGAACAATGGATGGAAACTAACCAAGGAGAGAAGCAACCTGGAATTGTGAGGACAATAAATCAGTGGAATTCAGACGTTGTGGGTGCTTCATCACTGGAAGCTCTTAAGAAGAAGGACTGAGCAACAATTTATCAGAAATGGTATAAGGTCTCCTGTTCAAGCAGAGTGTTGGACAAGATGACCTTCAAGGTTCCTTCAATCTCTACTCTTCTATAATCTATATTCTCTGTGTAAGTTAGGCAGACTCGGGAACTTCAAATATGAATTATAAATTGCTTTGTTGATGTATGTTGTAACTTTGAACTGTCACTAAGCTGCTAGCCATTAAATCTAAAACTACTTTAAAATGGCCCTTTTTCCAGAATCTAGTATCTGGACAGAAAAATTTAGACAGCTGATCTGATTCAATGGATTGTTGATATCACTGAAGGGAACTGAGTTCTGTACAGAAAAAAATGATCAAGGTAACCTAATTTTGTTTTCCCTTCCTTTCAGAATTATTGATAAACAGCGAATCCTTAATTCTTTCCCAAAGGTTTCTGTTTATTCAGGCTGCCCTTGCTCCCAACTCCTAATCCATAACTGAATTAAACTATAGTATTTTCCTGGTTTGCACAAAATATTGGCTGAGTGTATGCTACACAGGCTCTAAAGCTTTAGATGATATGGTTAAGAGCATCACGTGAACAGAGAGAGAGAGAGAAAATGAGAGAAAAAATGAAAGAGAATGAAAAAGAGAGAGAGAATGAGAGAGAGAGAGAGAGAATGAAAGAGAGAATGAAAGGGAGAGAGAGAAAATGAAAAAGAATGAAAGAGAGAGAAAGCAAATGAAAGAGAGAAAGAGAGAGAAAGAGGCAATGAGAGAATGAAAGGGGGAGAGAGAGATTGAGAGAATGAAAAAGAATGAAAGAGAGAGAAAGCAAATGAGAGAGAAAGAGAGAAAATGAGAGAGAGAGAGACAGTGAGAAAGAGAATGAAAGGGAGAGAGAGAGAATGAAAAAGAGAGCGACAGTAAAAAAGAAAGAGAGAGAGAGATGACCATTTTGGCAATCTTTAGGACCAATAATTTTGATTGCGTGAAATATACTGGAGAGAAATAAAATCAAAGCAATGTAGTTCTTCTACTTATTACTGAGGTTCAGCTCAAAAATGAAAAAAAAAAAGTATCGATTATTTTATCTCCTTTTCACTCTCTGACAGATAAAGAAAGAATCCAACCTGGCAGAAATTCAAATCCTAGTGTGGTTTCAATGAAGCAATTTATTGTACAATAAGACAGTTTCTAAGATTTGTGGCATTTTTTTTTTGCCATCAATAGTTAGCAGAATCATTGTGTATGAGAGTGAGTGTGTCTCTCAATCTGTGTGTATGTGTACATGCTACAGTTATCATGTTCCAGATCGGTGGAATAACTGGACATATTGCTAAAGTTCAGAAGGATCAAGATCTAAGGGACTTCTACAAAGAAGAGGGGGGTCAACCTTACTTCTAGAAACAATCTAGAACTAAGAAGAAATTTTCTAACAGTGGGAACAATTAACCAGTGGAACGGCTTGCCTTCAGAAGTTGTAGGTTCTGCATCACTGGAGGCTTTCAAAAAGAGATTGGACAATCACTTGCTTGGAATAGTATAGGGTTGGTGACAATAAACGTGCAGGAATAGCCAACACTCCAAAAGATAGGCTCAAGATGGATCTCGGAAGACTTGAACACTGGGTCCTATCTAACAAAATCAAATTCAATCTAGAGAAAAATAAAGTTTTACACTTAGGCAAGCAAAATCAAATATACAGGTACAAATTAGATGAAACTTGACTTAATAGCCATAACACTGAGAGGGATCTCAGAGTCCCAATGGACAATCCCTTATATTTGAGTCAGCATTGTGCGGTAGCCACAAAAAAAGACAACACAGTCCTAATTGCATTAACAGAGAGATGACATCAATACCATATCAAGTATTAATATCACTTGATAAAGCCTTAGTGAGATCAACTTAGAATACTGCATCCGATTTTGATCACCGCATTGTGAAAAAGGTGTTGATGACTCTGAAAAGAGTGCAGTGAAGATGATGATAATTAGGGGCTAAAACACACGAAGAACGATTGCAGGAATTGGGTATGTCTTGTCTGCTGAAAAGAAGGACTAGGAACAGTGGTGGGATTTTACCGGTTTGGCCCGATCAGGCGAACCGGTGGTAAAAAATGCTACAGTTTGCATGAACCAGTGGTAAAAAAAAAAACAGCTATCGGCTCAACCAAAGCTGTATTTCTTTTTTTTTTCCTCCCGACGATCAGCTGTTCCGATAATCATTTGCGCAGGGATCCCACTCTCTGTCTTACTTCTACACCCAGGGGTCTTCCCTGAGGCCCAGGAGGCAAAAAAGGGTGCAAAACGGGGTGCTACCTGGGCCTCAGGGATGCCTCCTGGGAACAAAAATGCAAAAGCCCACCCCCCCCCCTCCGCCGCCAGGAGGCTTTCCTGAGGCCCAGTAGCTTCCCCCTCCAAAAAAAGAGCACATTGTGTGTGTGCGCTGCACACACAAAAAAGAAGAAGTCACACCCACCCAGTCACATAGCCACTCCCACCTCGCCATACCCACAGAACCGGTAGTAAAAATATTTGCATCCCACCCCTTATTAGGAGTGACATGATAGCAGTCTTCCAATATATCAGGGGCTGCCCCAAAGAAGAGGGAGTCAAGCTATTCTCCAAAGCACCTGAAGGCAGATCAAAAAGCAATGGATGGAAATTAATCCAGGAGAGAAGCAACCTAGAACTAAGGATGCATTTCTAACCGTGAGAACCATTCACCAGTGGAGCAGCTTCCTTTCAGAAGTTGCTCCATCACTTTTAAGGATTTCAAGAATACCCGACAGCCACTGAAATGGTATAGAATCTCCTGCTTGTACAAGAGGATTGAGTTAGATGTCCGGAGTACCTTCCTACTCTGTTAATTTTGTTAACTTTAGCTGGACTGGAATTCAAGTCTCTGTTGTCTATGGAGACTCTCAGTCATCC
Organism: Pseudonaja textilis; assembly: GCF_900518735.1. The sequence goes on along the minus strand of NW_020769372.1, from coordinate 3,646,915 downwards.
AAATCATGGTTGTCCCAAAGGTGCTTTTTTCAGTAGGCAACTGGACTTTATGTTTCTTTCTCCGAAGATTTTTCACTTCTCATCCAAGAAGGTTCTTCAGCTCTTCAGCTCTGAGTTGAAGAAGCTTCTTGGATGAGAAGCGAAATGTATATAGAATAGGATAACAAAGTTGGAAGGGACCTTGGAGCAGTGATGGGATTCAAATTTTTTTACTACCGGTTCTGTGGGCGTGACTTGGTGGGTGTGGCTTGGTGGGCGTGGCAGGGGAAGGACACTGCAAAATCCCCATTCTCTCCCCACCTCACTAACCTGCTTTCCAGCTCCGTTCTCCTGTGCAGGGCAACCAAAGAAGACTCAGCCAATCAGCCGGGACTCAGGAGGCGGAGAATAGATGGGGGCGGGGCCAGTCAGAGGTTTGTATTTGCCTGTTCTATGAACTACTCAAAATTTCCAACACCCGTTTCTCCGGAACTGGCCAGAACCTGCAGAATACCACCTCTGTCTTAGAGGTCTTCTAATCTAACCTCCTGCTCATGTAGGAAACCTGATACTATTACAGCCAAATGGTTATCCAATCTCCTCTTGAAAACTCCCAGCGTTGGAGCATTTACAACCAGAAAGTCCAGTTGCCGCTTGAAAAAGCACCTTTAGGACAGGTCTCGGTTGTGTTCCCATTATTTCTTAGTTCCCATTATTTCTTAGGACCTCAAACTCCTCCTTTTACTTGGTGTAACACAATTGGGACTGAACCGCAAGCCAACATGGTGGGATTGCTTTCATTCACAAGTCCTGGGTATTTCCTCCCAGCCCTATATTTGATTTCAATTAAAAGAAAGTTAGGTTGTTTAATCTTCTTTTTTTTTTTTTTCCCCTTCCGCAAAGCTGATACGGTGTATACCTGAGTGAACTGGACAATTTCTCTTATAAATTATGCATTGAACCCCACAACCAGCAAACTCTCTTTAAAAAAAAAAAAAAAACTTTCAAGGTAAAAATTCAATTTCTCTTTACCTTTCTTCTTCTCCTCCTCCCTCCTCTCGTTCTTCAGTTCTTGGGATATTCATTTTAGATTCCATCCCCCTCTCTTTTTCTCTTTTTCTTTTTTAAATAAATGTCTTATTTATTCAGATTCTTCATAGAAGGAAGTAATGCCATGCATTGCTGATTTTATTACATTGGACAGCTTACAATATCTCCTCTGAAGCTAACATGTTAATTGATTTTTAAATTTTCTATAAATGTGAGTGCTTCTATCATCCCCTACATACTGAGGATGACGCAGGTTCATTTCTGTTCCCTTGGCATGCTTTCTGAATTACTTGATATTAAAAAAAAAAAAAAACAGTTATACTTTTGGAACGGGGGTGAGGTTCAAAGAAGCAAAAGGAAGAAACTTTCTGACTTTTTGGGGTGCATAAATGTAACATCTCGGAGAAGAAGCCTGTTGCTGCTAGATTTAGGGATTTGAGGATCATTGTTGAGATGTTTTGCTGGTTTATCTGTGGAAAACAAAGAAGGTGTTGGGAATAACTCATTTGGCTTCTTTCCTTAACTTTATCTGCCTTTGCCAGAATCTGGGAGTGGATCTGAAACATATGATGAAAGTTCTGAGTTCAAAAATAGGACAAGCAAGACGAAAAGGTTCTAAGGAATGATTGAAAAGATGGGATGAGTGTAAGCCAGACAAGAGAAGATAGAACACACAGTGATAGGATTGGATGGGACCTTGGAGGTCTTCTACTGCAATCCCTTGCTCATGCAGGAGACCCTAGACCGTTGTAGACAAATGGCTGTCCAGTCTCTAAATGAAACCAGAGACAAATTCCTTGTGTGTCTAATCATACTTGACCAATAAAGAATTCATTCATTCATTCATTCATTGATGGAGCACCCACAACTTCTGGAGGCAAGCCATTCCATTGATTAAATGTCTATGGAGAGTCTCAGTCATCCAGGTCATGGTTGTCCCAACAGTGATTCTTCAGAGCTGAAGAAGCTTCTTGGGTGAGAAGCGAATGTCTTCAAAGAAAAAACAGAAAGTCCAGTTGCCTCCTGAAACAGCACTTTCTTGTTTTTCTTTGAAGACATTTTGCTTCTCATCCAAGAAGTTTCTTCAGCTCTGACTGGATGGTGTGGAATGGAATAGAAGTCTTCTCTCAACAGAGCAGGAGGAATAAGGCATCATCTATCTCCTGTGTACAACACAACCCTTTCAAAGTTCCAAGAAGGCTCCACAATAACCCTGATAGGGTAAGCCACTAGAATATAGAATGAAAGCAAGCCCCACTTGCTAGTAGCACTGATGATGTCTATGGAGATTCTCTGTTATTTAGGTCATGGTTGTTCCAAAGGTGCTTTTGCAAGAGGCAGCTGGTCTTTCTTGTTTTTCTTTGAATATATTTTGCTTCTCACCCAAGAAGCTTCTTCAGCTCTTCTGAAGAAGCTTCTTGGATGAGAAGGGAAATGTCTTCAAAGAAAAACAAGAAAGACCAGTTGCCTCTTAATTCCATTGATTAATTGTTCTTATTGTCAGGAAGTATCTCCTTCTAGTTGGATCTCCCTCTACAGACTCATCACATCCCGGACATAAACTGTTTCAACTTCTACCCTCAAAACGACACTATAGAGCACTGCACACCAGAACAACTAGACACAAGGACAGTTTTTTCCTGAATGCCATCACTCTGCTAAACAAATAATTCCCTCAACACTGTTCAAGTATTTACAAAGTCTGCACTACTATTACTATTAAACTTCTCATCATGCCTTATCACCCATCCCCTCCCAATTGTGACACTATGGCTGTAACTTTGTCGCTTGTATCCTTACTGTAAGGAATATAAGTCACCTAACAAGTATTTGGGTTAGAAATATATAAACCAGGACAAACATTTTAAAACTGTATCTTTAAGAAAATGCAAAACTGTAATTAGGTGTGGTTTCTCAAACGGCCATAAGATGGAGCCAGAAACCTGGTGTGTCTTAGCCTTAGTCTCAGAAGAGAGTGTGAGTAAGTCTCTGTTTCCTTCTGTTGGAGAGTATTGCCATTTTTCTAATTGACTGATATTACTGGATTTAACGTAAGTCTGTTACATAACTGTTTTTTGACACTGGACTTTGATATTTGGATTATCCCTGGATTGAAAAACTGACCGATTTACCTGTGAATGATTTTGGATTGCTTGTCTGGCCTTTGCTTAATATTTCTGGAAGTAAAAACCTACATTTACTGTACAGTGTATCTGTGTGCTGTATGTGTATTATTCAAACACTTCTCTCAAATATGTCTCCCTGTATGCGCTCATTCTCCTAACGGGGAATTACCTCAACACTTACAATTTATATTGACTATCTCCTAGTATAATTTGATTGCTTATTGAACCCTATGACTATCATTAAGTGTTGTACCTTATGATCCTTAATGAATGTATCTTTTCTTTTATGTATACTAAGAGAATTTACACCAAGACAAATTCCTTGTGTGTCCAATCACACTTGACCAATAAAGAATTCTAATTCTCTAATTTTCTAATCTTCCATCTATTATTTATGTCCTGCCCTGAGGTTCTTTGGAGAATAAATCAACCCCACTCTTCTCTGTGAGAGCCCTTCAAGTACTAGAAGACTGCTAAATTTAAGGAGAGACCTGAGGGTGATCTTCAAAAATCTTTAGAGCTGACCCCAAAAGGATCAACTAATAGTTCTCAGTTTTCATCATTGGTGGAATATATGTGACATCAAGAGAATAGAATAACAAAGTTGGAAAGGACCTTTGAGGTCCTCTAGTCAATCTCCTTGCTCAAGCGGGAAATCCTGTACTATTTCAGACAAATGGATGTCCATTTTTTCCTTAAAAATTTCCAATGTTCAAGCACCCACAATTCTGGAGGCCAGTTGCTCCACTTATTCATTGTTTTCACTGTCAGGAAGCGTCTGTTTAGTTCTAGTGCTTTGGAGAATAGGTTGACCCCCTCTTCCTTGTGGCAGCCCCTTAAATATTGGAACATTTGAACAGTGTGACCTGCTTGGCTGTGGAATAGCTTATCCCCTTTAATGAGGTTGAATAATGGATAGGGTAGACTAGATGTTGTCCAAAAACTCTTCCTACTCCACAGTTCAATCTTCATCTAACGATGAAGCTCCAAATCCACGCATCTGGTGATCTTGGCTAAGGCCCATGCATGTCCATACTGTAATAAAAAATAATAGACAAATTGTGTCTTTCAGGACAAGGATTTTATTCCAAATAGATCTGGAGGATGAAATGACTGAATTTCTGTCCAAATGCTATAGCATATTAATAGTTCATGGTAATGCTGTTAGACACATGGAATATTAATTTAGGTATTCAACTGACATCCTTGGTCCTTGGTCAATTCCACTAACTGCTTTCAATAAAGGAGAATATTTGTAGCTCAGGGTTGAAAAGAGGCCCATGGTGCTCTCTGAGCTTGGTTGTTTTCTTGCAGACTTTTCATAACCCAAATTAGGCAAGATCATCAGTACTAGAAGGGAGTGGGGTGTGCAGGGAAGAGGAGGAGGAGGAGGAGGAGGAGGAGGAGGAGGAGGAGGAGGGGGAGGGGGAGGAGGAGGAGGACAACTATGGGGTTAGTACTGCCTTGGAGTTTTCTGACCTTGATGGTTTCCTTCCAGACATTTCAAGTCTGCATGAAAACATGAACTAGAACTAAGAAGAAATTTCTCCAACCCCCTGCTAAGGCAGGAAACCCTATACCATTTTAGACAAATGGTTGTCCAATCTCTTCTTTAAAATTTCCAGTATTGGATCATTCACAACTGCTGGACACAAGTTGTTCCACTGATTAATTGCTCTCACTGTCAGGAAATTTCTCCTTAGTTCTAGTTTGCTTCTCTTCTTGATTAGTTTCCATCCATTGCTTCTTGTCCTGGCTTCAGGGGCTTTGGTGAATAAGTGGAGCCCCTTTTCTTTGTGGCAACCCCTGAGATATTGGAACATTGCTATGCTGTCAGCCCTGGTCCTTCTTTTTATTAAACTAGACATACCCCATTCTTTATATGTTTTAGACTCCAGTCCCCTAATCATCTTGGTTGCTCTTCTCTGCACTCTTTCTAGAGTCTCAATGTATTTTTTAACATTGTGGCGACCAAAACTGGATGCAGTATTCCAAGTGTGGCCCTACCAAGACATTATAAAGTGGTATTAATACTTCATGTGATCTTGATTCTATCCCTCTGTTAAAGCAGACTAGAACTGTGTTGGCTTTTTTGGAAGCTGCAGTACATGTCTGGCCCATATTTAAGGAATTGTCCACTAGGACTCCAAAATCCCTCTCACAGTTACTGCAATTGTGCCAGGTACCACCTACACTGTACCTGTGCATTTTGTTTTTTTCTTGCTTAAGTGTGGAGCCTTACTTTTTTCACCATTTTTAGGTATCACCCAATGTTCAAGTCTGTCAAGATCCTTCTGTATCTTAAGCTTATCTTCTGGAGTATTGGCTAATCCTGCCAGATTGATGTCATCTGCAAATTTGATGAATTTATCCCATCTATCTCCTTTTCCAATGGTACCATTCAGATGTCCTTGACAAGATCAGTCCTAGTTAATACTTGGATGGAGAATTACAGGGGATCAAGCTTCATTAAGAAACTTTAGTAAAATGGCAAAAATCATACTGTTTGTAGCACCTCAAGAAATCTTCATAGAGAACCCGTGAAGTTATCAGGAACTAGCAATAGCACTTAGCAAAAGCACTTAGACTTATATACCACTTTATAGTGTTTTACAGCCCACTCTAAGCAGTTTTACAGAGTCAGCATATTGCCCCCACAATCTGGGTCCTCATTTTACTGACCTTGGAAGGATGGAAGGCTGAGTCAACCTTGAGCTTGATGGGCTTTAAACTGCCAAATTGCAGGCAGCCAATAGCAGAAGTGGCCTGAACTACAGCGCTCTAACCACTGCACTGCTGAGGCTCTTAACTATTGGTACCCTTGGAAATACCTTTACCTTGAGTTTTTTTTTTCCTGGCAGTATAGAAAGAGAAACCAACTCCCTATACAAACTATTTACTAAGAACTATACAAACAAAGAATCACCATCACTTCCAATAATCTCAAGATGGCCTTCAGACATTCTATTGCAAAGATTGCATTCTAAATTGTAGCATTACTCACAAATGAAGGCAAATATACATTACTCCAATATCTTTTTTTTTTTAAAGAGATGAACTCCAATGTCTAACTTTAGGTCAATTTGTATCATTTAAAATTCTAAACAGTGTGAGATCCATTCATCTGTTATTCTTTTTCATTGTGATGAGCCTGAAATATGAAGTCTGCATCAAAAATTTCCTGATGAAATGATCCTTCCTGGTTGGCTGACTGAAGGGATTTTTGTCCAAAGAAGCATGCCAAGTTCCAAAGATAAAAATATCACATCCATTTGATTAAGTTCAGAATCAATTATCTCATTGTCTCCTTGCTTGGTCAATGATCAAAGAATGAAAAGGATGACTTGTCCTGCCCACAGAGTCCTTGAAAGAGGACCTATTCTCCAAAGAACCTGAAAGCTGGACAAGAAGCAATGGTTGGAAACTAACCGAGGAGAGAACCAACCTAGAAATAAGAAGTTTCCTGACAGGGTGAACAATTAACCGGTGAAACAATTTGCCTTCAGAAGTTGTGGCTGTTGCATCACGGGAGGCTTTCAAAAAGAGCTTGGTCAACCATTTGTCTGAAATGGTATAGAGTCTCCTGCTTGAGCAGCGGGAGAAGACCTCTGAGGTCCTCTCCAACTCTGTTATTCTGTTAGTTTATGCTGTTTAAGTACTGCCATGGTGGCCATTTCAACCAGATGGATAACTTTTAAAGTCTTCTTCAACGCTTTCCTTCAAGAACACAGGAGACAGAGTTGGGTGATTTGTTTTTAAAAGCCTTTGCAATTGAGTTGATTTGGTGCAGGCCGTTCAAAGATTCCTCCTGGGAATCGGGGCTGTTCAGCTGTTGAGGGCCATTTCAGGAAACTTATATCTCTATTAGCGCACTGTTCAGTAGGCTCTGAGTCTACCCTGTGCGAAAATGGAAGAGGGCAATTCTGGCGTTCAGACCCCAAACCTCGTTCCACTGTGCGTGTTCCATTTAATTAAAACTCTATTTTATCCCTGCACACTGCACTGGTCTGAAGTGTTTTGGCAGCCCTCGTTAAGTCGAAAGATGGCCTTTTTTCCTTTCCCTTATTTCATGGGTTGGCTTTGACCATTTATTTTTGTTTGACCTTGGAAATTGCTGAAAGCAGAACTTTTTATTGCCCGTAAATATTGTTTGTCCCTCCCACGCAAACAGAGAAGCTTTCACTGGCTGCAGGTTCTTCAGAAATTAAAAAAAAGGGGGAGTTGGGAGCATTTTGTAATGTCTTAACTAAGCTACAGGTAGATTACTTGACAGGATCTGGACAAATGTGGTTGGAAACTAATCAAGGAAAGAAGGAAGCTGGAATTAAGGAGAAACTTTCTAACAGTGATGACAATTAACCAAGTGGAATGGATTGTCTTCAGAAATCATGGGTGCTCCCATCACTGGAGGTTTTTAAGAATAGGCTGGACAGCCACTTTTCTGAAATGATACAGGCAGGAGTGGGATTCTACCGGTTTGGCCCAGGTTTGGGCAAACTGGTAGTTACACCACCCATCCCAACCCTTTTCTGTCTTTTTTTTCCAGGGTTTTCATCTCTGCTGATTCAAATGATACAGCATATTGCTGACCCTCAGGTGATTGACTCACCGAGGTTGCCATTTACTCACCGATAGTCCATTTTCAACTGCACTAGTGAAGCCACATGTGGAATACTGCATCCATTTCTGGTCACCACAAAAGATGCTGAGATCCTAGAGAGAGTGCTGAGAAGAGCAACAAAGATGACCAGGGGCCCCGGAACCTAAATCATTTGATGAACAGCGGAAGGAGCAAAGTATGCCTAGTAATTGAAGAGAAGGATTGCGGGGACATGACAATTATCTTCCAGTACTTGAGATGCTGTCATAGAAAATAGGAATTGACATATTCTTCAAAAAAACAGAGGGTAGGACAAGAACTAATGGGTGGAAGCAGCTACTTAAATGGAGCAATAATTTGGTAATCCTCTTGGACTTACAACGCTTACTCAAGGGAGGATCTATACACCAACCCACCTGGTGTACTTCCTGGATCAGGAGGCCTCACTCATGGTCAAACATGTGTCACCTCAAGGTTGAAGAAGGATGGAAAATATCAAGGTCAGAACTTCAGATTCAGAGACTCATAACCCACAGCCTCTCAGTCTTCTTCATTATGTGAAGAAAGAAAAGAAGAGGGAGTCAAGCTATTCTCCAAAGCACCTACAGGAAGGACAAGAAGCAATAGATGGAAACTAATCAAGGAGAGAAGCAACTTAGAACTAAGAAGAAATTTCCTGACAGTTGGAACAATTAATCAGTAGAACAGCTTGCCTCCAGAAGTTGTGGATGCTCCAACACTGGAAGTTTTTAAAGAAGAGATTGGATAGCCATTTCTTCAAAGTGGTGTAGGGTTTCCTAGCTAAGCAGAGGGTTGGACTAAAAGACCTCCATGGTCCCTTCCAATTCTTCTCTTCTCTTCTCTTCTCTTCTTCTCTTCTCTTCTCTTCTCTTCTCTTCTCTTCTCTTCTCTTCTC
>NW_020769372.1:3615613-3630474 GCF_900518735.1 Pseudonaja textilis | reverse complement strand
TCTGTGCTTTTCAAAGCATACTGAAGGCCATCTATGCCAGTGGTTGCCAACCACTGGGCCAGGGACCACCGGTGGTCTGCGAGAAACTTATGGTGGCCCGCAGAGAAATTAATTAATCCAAGCTGCACAGGAACACAAGGCTGCACCACCCACTCAAATAAATCAGCCATCAACAAGCACTCAGAGATAAACATCAACTACACACCATTAAGAATACATAATCAAAAAACCAAAAGGAAAAGAAAAACCAAAACACCTCCTTGCTAGCAATCAACACCCAGATGAGCAGAGATTAATGCCCAAAGTAACATTAGAGCAACAATCAAGAAGAAAAAGATAACCCAATCAAGGTACAGCCATCAAACCAAGGGTGGGATTCTAACCAGTTCAGACCAGTTCTATAGAACTGGTTGTTAAGATTCTGCTCAGTTCAGAGAACTGGCAAATCATGCCCTGGCTGGCCCCTCTCCTCTCTGCTTGCCCCTCCCCTCCTCATCCACTCAGTCCTCCTCCCGCATGCGTGACATCACATCCATGCCTGACTTCACTGACTGCATTCTTCCCCACCCAGTCACTCCTTCAGGTATTTCTTGTTTTTCCCCTCCTGATGATCAGCTGCTCTGATGATCAGCTGTGCGGGGTTCCCCCTCGTTGTTTTACTGCTTTGCCCAGGTGGCTTCCCTAAGGCCCAGGAGGCAAAAAGGGTTGTGTCTGAGGAGGAGCTGTGCAATGCCCTGCACTCTATTTTTTGCCTTCCTGGGCCCCAGGGGAGCCTTCTGAGAGCAAAAATGGCCCCCGGGAGGCTTGCCTTAGGCCTAGGAGGCAAAAAATGGGGAGGAGGGTGGTTTTCTGCAATAAAAAAGGAGAAGCCACACCCACCCAGTCACATGGCCATGCCCACCTAGCCATGCCTACAGAACCGGTTGTTAAAAAAAATGGAATCCTACCCCTTTATCAAACTAACAATAAACAATAGCCCAATCTAGGAAACAACAGGACTTTCCCGGCCAACCCTGACAGGATAAATGACTAGAATATCAAATGAAACCAAAACCTACTCACACTAATGATATCTATGGAGATTTTCAGTCATCTAGGTCATGATTGTCCCAAAGGATTGTCCCAAAGCTCAGAGAGCATCAAGCACCCCATCAACGTATCTCAACTCTCCATCAAGCCACTCACTAAGTGCCTATTCACTCAGAAGGGAGGAAGAAAGGGGCTTTAAACTTTAGTCCCTGGACACAGATGGACTTTGAGATTTCTTAACTGCAGTTATCAACGGTTGGATTGGAGGCATCCTTCTTGCCTCCAATAAAGTTTCTTTTCTTGTGGAGTTATGTCTGGGAATCTCCTGAATTAAGAGCTGAATTAAGGCTTTATTAACCGGGAAGGTGTGTTCCTGTGTGAAGCCTGAGAGAGACAGCAGTCAAGTCAAGATAAAATGCAATTAAAGAGTGCTTTCACCAATGTTTGTTCAAGGCATGGGTTTTTTTTTTAATCAATCCTAGGTAAATAGCTAATATCTTGCTCATAAGGTTGTAAGCCCATCACAGACATGGGATTTTTCTGCTTGGCAACCGCAGACTCAGGGACAGAGTTGCCCATCACAATTGTGGTCACTAAACGAGGACTACCTTATAAATCATCACCATCTTTTAATGACCCCACAGTCCCTTTTAGGATGGAGTCTTGGCAGCTGAATGGAGCTAGCAGAGTGTTTTATGCCCTTTCTGTCACCAATACGGAGTTTTGTTCAACAGATATATTCTCATTGTGCCCGAAGAGAGAAATAGTTCATTTAGTGACTGTTCAAAATTGCAACAGGACTGAAATATTGGAAAACAGAAGCTCCTTTTTCTTCCATGGTCTCCCAGAGTTTGTCCAAATTCACATTCATTGAATCAATGACATCATCTAACCACCTCCTCCTCCTCAGCCGTCCCCTTCTCCTTTCGCCTTCCTTCTTCCCCAACATCAGAGTCTTCTCCAAGAGGTGCTCTCATCTCATTGGGTGGCCAACATCTTAGAGCTTCAACTTCAGTATCTCTCCTTCCAAAGGACAGCCAGCGTTGATTTTCTTTAGGAGCGACTGATTGTCCACTTTTCTAATGAATGCATGATTTAAAACTTGGAACGTTCTATGTAAAGCACTGGAGATCCTGGGCTCCCATCGAATCTCTAAAAACCTAGCTTGTTAGTTTTGTAAGCAGCCCATCCAACCTAACTTCACAAGACAAAAGAGTATTGTACGGCATATAATACAATTACTGTAATTTTGTCTTGTTAATCTTATGACGTTGTGTTTCCTTTCTAGTTTACGTTAATTGGAAAGAAGAAATGAAAAGCTCTTCCCAACTCTTTGAAATGAGGCACCTGGCAGATCATTCAAAGGACAAAGGCGATTTTCAGCCTGTAAAGATGTTGAACACTCCACGTTACCAAAAAGTAAGGAATCTGGATTGGTGACTTGTTCAAGAGGAACTAACACAGCTGATTCTTCAGTGTGCAATTTCAGACTATGGGCCTAATTTTAATCTGCCCTGTTACAGGGCTATCCACATCAGTTTTGATAAATACATTCCCGTAATGTAAATAAAATGTGACTAAATTAGTAGACCAGGGAAATGCTGTGGACGTAGTATAGTTAGACTTCAGCAAGGCATTCGACAAAGGAGACCACAACCTACTTCTTGGTAAACTAGAAAAATGTAGGATAGACAGCATCACCACCAGATGGATTTGTAACTGGCTGACGAACCCTACTCAATGTGTAGTACTTAATGGTACTACATTTACATGGAGGGAAGTAAACAGTGGGATACTGCAAGGTTCCGTCTTAGACCCAATACTCTTAAATATCTTCATAAATAGAGTAAGAAACTGAAATATGTGGCAGCAGTAATAATATACTATAACTGATTAACCTTGAATGTGTAAGAGAATGAATATAACTTAGCAAGGATGAGATAAGTTCTTAAAAGATAATAATTATAATGTCATTGATAATATAATAATTTAACAATATGATATAAAATGTTGATTAGAATGGTCTATAAATATAATTAAGTAAGAAATGTGGAATAATATTAATATGTGCCCAAGATACATGTATCCAACTGACCCCCGGAAAAAATTAAAGATAGTTTTATTTATTGTTTTTGTGGTTAAAATAAAAAAAAAACACTTTTTCAAAAAAAAAAATCTTCATAAATGACTTAGATGCAGAAATAGAAAAGGAACTCATCAAATTTGCAGATGACAGTAAGCTGTCAGGAGTAGCCAACACCCAAGATGACAGGCTCAGGATCAAAAAGATCTTGACAGACTCGAACAATCAGCCCCTTCCAACAACATGACATTTATTGTGGAAAAAAGCAAGGTTTTGCATCAGGCAGGAAAAACCAAAGGTGCAAATACAGATTATGTGAAGCCTGTAAGAGGGACCTTGGAGTTCTAGTGGATAATCACTTCAATATGAGCCAGCAATTTGCGGCAGCAGCCAAAAAAAGCTCATATGATCCTTACATAAACAGAGGCATAGAATCAAAATCATGTGATGCATTTGTACCAGTTGATAAATCCTTAGTAAGGCCACACCTGGTTTATTGTTCTCACTGTTAGGAAGTCTCTCCTTAGTTCCAGGTTGCTTCTCTCCTTGATTAATTTCCATCCATTGTTTTTTGTCTTGCCTTCAGATGCTTTGGAGAAGAGGTTGACTCCCTCTTCTTTGTGGCAGCCCCTCAAATATTGGAACACCACTATCATGTCACCCCCAGACCTTGTTTTCATTTGACCATTCTTCACATGTTTTAGCTTGCAGCTCCTTAAGCATCTCTGTTCCTCTTTTCTGCGCTTTTCCCATCCTGCGTTCTGTGTTCTAAACTGGAAAGAAAAAAAGCAGGAACGTTTTTTTTACTAACCGTCACTTTGGTAGAAGCGCTAGAAAAACTTGCCATCATTGTGGTTTCAGATTGACAACCAGGAGAGAGAGGGGGAAAAAATGAGGGAGAAATTGCCTGGTATGCAACATTTATTATAGCTCCCGAAGCAAAGTTTATAATCTATTCCAAAAGATAAAAAAAAAATGTTATTGTGCAGATACAAGAAACATCCTGTCATATTTTTTTTTTTAAAAAAAGCCACTGAGAAGGAATGATCTACCTGATCAATGAGCATTAGATTTTTTTTGACATGGAAATCAACCTTTTGGGAAGTTGCCACACAGCTGAAATTTCAGTCCTGCTATTCAAATCTGCTTTCCCCAAAGTTCAGCAATAGGAAGCATAATTTTGATTCCTTAAATACATTTTTTTTTAAACAACCACCTATGTTTGTTTCTTTGCTTTCTTTTTTTGTCTTGCATTTTGCAGGACGCCAGGTTCTGCGATAAAATAGTGGAAACGAAAAAGCAGACGAAGCAGATCTCGTGGGAGGGTAGGGAATAAAGATAACGTTAAAAAGATTCTAAGCATCTTCAATCCTAGGCACTTCTAAAAGCTAAGGAAAGGTTCAGCATTTCTATCTGGACTGTAAACATCTGGAGCTCCACTGGATGACGGTGAAATCTATCTGTCGCTGCTCCTCATGGTCTTTCATAATTTTATAGCCAAATCTGATAGCCTATGAAAGAAATATTTTGCATCAGCATAAGCGTTCATCATGGCATCCGAGCCAATATTTAAGAAGTTTGGTTTATTTATGATCTTATCCCATTGACCACAGGCAGCCTTGGGTTCAGCACCAGTAGTGGTATGCTGCTGGTTCACACTGGTTCTAGTGATCCGGTAGCGCCAGTCAGCCGTTGGCCCCTCCCACCTGCCCCTGCCTTTTCCTGTCCTGTATTTCCCTTGTTTGTAGCTCAGCTGATAGACGCAGCCAAGGGGATTGCCACGCCTCAGCTATTTTACTCATGGTAAGTTAAGTTTTCATGCTTAAAACTTCCCAGTTTAGAACGCTCCATGCGAGCCCACAAAACCAGTGCTAAAACATTTTGAATTCCATTACCGTTCAGCACCTATGGCTTATGTATCTTGGAGAAATTCATGCTTTCGTTACTTCTTGGGGCCTTCTGAGATCCTTTTTGTTTGTTGCATTTACCTCTTACAGTGTCTTGAACCCTCTTTCATCATCCGTAGTTTTTCAAGTTTCATACCCATACCCAGAGCTTCTCCTTTTTTTATTTCTCCTCCTAATACTTTTTTTTTTAAACAAAAAATCTCCTTTCTACTTTGCGTCTTTCAAAAGCTCCTGACTCTGAGGCCCTCAACATCTTGCTAGGGACCCTACTTCATGAAGGCTTTAATGGGTTTTTCTCTCTGGCTTCCCAATTCTTCTTCTTAGACCTTCCCTTCTCTATCTCGAGTTCTGCTCTTCATTACATAAAAGTCCAACCCAATCTCAAAATACCATTTCATCAACCACTGATGTGTTTCTCTGAAGAGGGGTGAGGAGCGGAGAGAGAAGAATCAAGGGGAGAGAGAGGGAATACAGTTAGAAATGCCATGTAGGCTTGTATTTTAAAAGTGTTACTCTATAATCTTTCAAAACACTTGAGTTTTACAACAAAGGAGAGTCAAGGATAAGAACACAGGCAGCTATGTATTTCTGTACTGATGGAAGAAAATGTTTGAAGCTCTGGGATGAACTATGGGGACCAGACATTTCATCAACCAACTGGGAACATCATCGGTGCTAAAAGGATATGAGGAGGAGGTAGAGGAGGAAGAGGAGGAGGAAGAAGAGGAGGAGGAAGTGGTGGTAGTGGAGGAGGAAGAGGACTGTGGGGTCCTTGCTGCTTTCTGAGTTTGGTTGTTTCCTTGCAGATGGTTACTGACCCAACTAGGCAACATCATCAGTGCTAGAAGGGTTTGCTCTCTGTTTATATAATATACACTGCTCAAAAAAATAAAGGGAACATAAAAATAAGACATCCTAGATCTGAATGAATGAAATATTGTTATTAAATATTTCGTTCATTACATAGTTGAATGTGCTGACAACAAAATCACACAAAAACTATCAATGGAAATCAAATTTAGCAACCCAAGGAGGTCTGGATTTGGAGTTACACTCAAAATTAAAGTGGAAAAAAACACTACAGGCTGATCCAACTTTGATGTAATGTCCTTAAAACAAGTCAGCCCATAGCATCAATGCCTTCATCTTGCAGGAACTGCTGACACACTCCAGCCACATGAGGTCTAGCATTGCCTTGCATTAGGAGGAACCCAGGGCCAACCGCACCAGCATATGGTCTCACAAGGGGTCTGAGGATCTCATCTCGGTACCTAATGGCAGTCAGGCTACCTCTGGCGAGCACATGGAGGGCTGTGCGGCCCCCTAAAGAAATGCCA
This sequence comes from Pseudonaja textilis, assembly GCF_900518735.1. The sequence goes on along the minus strand of NW_020769372.1, from coordinate 3,624,118 downwards.
CCCCACACCATTACTGACCCACTGCCAAACCGGTCATGTAGGAGGATGTTGCAGGCAGCAGAAGGTTCTCCATGGCATCTCCAGACCCTGTCACATCTGTCACATGTGCTCAGTGTGAACCTGCTTTCATCTGTGAAGAGCATAGGGTGCCAGTGGCAAATTTGCCAATCTTGGTGTTCTCTGACAAATGCCAAATGTCCTGCACAGTGTTGGGCCGTAAGCACAACCCCCACCTGTGGATGTCGGGCTCTCATACCACCCTCATGGAGTCTGTTTCTGACCGTCTGAGCAGCCACATGCACATTTGTGGCCCGCTGGAGGTCATTTTGCAGGGCTCTGGCAGTGCTCCTCCTGTCCCTCCTTGCACAAAGGCAGAGGTAGCGGTCCTGATGCTGGGTTGTTGCCCTCCTACGGCCTCCTCCACGTCTCCTGATGTACTGGCCTGTCTCCTGGTAGCGCCTCCATGCTCTGGACACTACGCTGACAGACACAGCAAACCTTCTTGCCAAAGCTCGCATTGATGTGCCATCCTGGATGAGCTGCACTACCTGAGCCACTGGTGTGAGTTGTAGACTCCGTCTCATGCTACCACTAGAGTGAAAGCACCGCGAGCATTCAAAAGTGACCAAACCATCAGCCAGAAAACATAGGAACTGAGAAGTGGTCAGTGGTCACCACCTGCAGAACCACTCCTTTATTGGGGATGTCTTGCTAACTGCCTATGCTTTCCACCTGTTGTCTATTCCATTTGCACAACAGCATGTGAAATTGATTGTCAATCAGTGTTGCTATCTAAGTGGGCAGTTTGATTTCACAGAAGTGTGATTGACTTGGAGTTACATTGTATTGTTTAAGAGTTCCCTTTATTTTTTTGAGCAGTGTATTGTTAATTTACCCTGTCAGTATGGTGGGAGAGTTCTTGGTGGATCCTTGATTAGTCTGTGGTGTCCTGTTAGCTTGTATGTATGAGTTGTATGAGTATATATTTCTGTAGCTTCATTTTTGGTATCCCTTACACATTTACATGCATACACATACACATGAGTGGCTTCAAATCTAAGAAACCCAACACACATCAAGGAACAAACAAGGATCAAATCTTCCCAATCATTCAGATTAAACAAAACCTCTAGTCATTGTTGAATAGTCTGCTGGCTCCAGAGTTTATGTTGATGGTGAAAATTGATATGGTAGTTCCTGAAACTTTCTGGACTGCTTTTACAGAGTCTGCAAAGACTTCTAATTTTAAGCCATTCCCTTATATATTCAATAACTCACTGCATTGCTCGGGAGTATTTGATGTATAATATAAAATCCCTCGCTTTCAAAAGGAAAGAGAAAAATAATCCCCAGCATGCCATCAAACAAAAACACACAAGTTTCCTTTTCTGTATTAATATTTACACACAGTGAGAAGTTCTCTGCTCCAAATACTTCCATCTCTTCTAAGCACTGAGCCACAAGAACAAGTACATAAGTTAACATGTCACCCTATTGGGACAATGTGTCCTTACCAATAAAGGAGAATATTTGTAGCTCGGGGTTCGAATGAGAGGTACTTGGTGCTCTCTGAGCTTAGTTGCTTACTTGGTAGCTTTAAAGAAGGCCTCATCTGCCACCTGACGCTTCCTTCTGCTTCGCCACCATGCAATAACAGATTGCCATGAACTGTCGGGAGGGAGAATGAAGGAGGAAAGGCTTGGGGAAATGAAAGTAAGCTCTGCATCTTCTTGAGATGGTGCTTCAAGGTCACCCAGTAGAAGAAGGAGGAAGCTGCATACAAAATTGTGCTTGGATTGACCGTTATGAAAACATAGCTTGATTGGTTACATTGGGATGAGCAATGAGTGACATTTAAAGGGGCGGAAAGCAGGACTTAGGGATTTTGGCGTGCAAGTCTCAGTTCTGGCTTTGCAATACTGCAATTCACTTGATCTCTAGACTTTTCTTTAACAAAGGGAGCCAAAGGTTGTTTTCTATTTAGAGGTTTCCATTGTAGCAGGTCTGACGGAAGATCTTCTCTGACTCTTTCCTCTTTACTGTCAACTCATAAAACATTTTGTATACACTTTTCATACTTGACAACAGAAAGAAGGGAGGGGAGCTTCAAAGACAGGCAACAACATGAAATCGAAAGTACATTCCATTCATATTTTCTTCTAAAGACTGATTAGATGACTGAAACTTCTGCCAGTGAAAAAATCTAATTGGAGAGCATGATTGATGACTCTTGGCTATGGACGTTTTTTCATTGGATGATACACCCAGAGGGGTGAGGGGAAAAGCAGGATAAAGGGGGACAGCGAATTACATATCTCAGAGTTGGCTACGCCCAGATTAGTGCCAGACATAGAATGCTACCTTCAAATAAATCCTCTTTAGTTTTGGGTGTGTGGCTCAAGGCTCATGATTTAATTGGAGTAACTGCCAGAACCCTGACATTTACCTTCCATAGTGAGTACCTGCTTCCTACCAATTGGTCCTCAGTTCTTGATGTCTCCTGTGATCATTTGCCTTCAACCCAGAAGTTATCCAACTGGTAAAGTATAAAAACAAATGTCAGGGACTCTGTTTTGTTTTCCTGGCCAAGCTACAGCCTTCATCTCTGACTGATGGATATTGGCATCAAGTGTCACTGAGATGAAGAAGGTAATGGACTGACCTTCCTACATCTTCACAACTCTGTACATTATGGCCTTCAGATCATCTCCTTTTGTCTGTATGGGTAACATCCGTTTTGGGGGCAAAAACCTCTTTCTTTTGTCAGGTGTCCACAGCTTCTTTAAATACTTGGATTATAGCACATGGTAAATTAATCTGATGCTTTATCAGTTTGTTTGGCTGGTTTACTCTTGAGTCCTCCCAGCAAACAACCATATTCATCCAAGTGAAAGCCAGAAGTGAATTTGTTCCCAGTGGCCCAGGAAACTGATCTGAAGAAGGGCAAACAATTTAAGGAATATTTAACTTCTCCTTAGTTTATGATGATCCCAACTTCCCTTATTGATACTTATCCAGTAAACAAATATAACTGTTGACTCTAAGTGTCATTTCATGATCATCTTGTACTTTTTTGAACGTTGATATGGATGAATGTCGATGGAGATTCTCAATGATCTAGGTCATGGTTGTTCCAAAGTTGCTTTTCCCCACAAAAGGTAATTGAACTTTCTCGCTGTTTTCTTTGAAAGTGTTTGGCTTCTCATCCAAGAAGCTTTTTTAGTTCCGAAGAAGTAAACTGAAGAAACTTCTTGAAAGACAAGTCCAATTGCCTTTTCGAAGAAAAAACAGCAACTTTGAAACAACTATGACCTAAATAATTGAGAATCTCCATAAAGATTCGTCCATATCAACCTTCAAGCACCATTGACATGACATGGATAAATAATTTCATCAAGTAAATAAATAAGATGGATCAGTTTTCATAAAAGGTAAATTGTTCCTTATGCTTTTCTTTTAAAGTATAAGTTGTTGAAAACAATCTCACCAGGTCAAGACAGTAGCTATCATCTTTCTCGATATCCTTTCTGTTTTCCAAATACCTTTCTATGCCAAGGATTTATACTCCTCGGCATGGCACATCACAGGAGAACAAACTCATCAGAACAAGATTTAGTAGTCCATAAGAATTTTAAAGACAAAGGCCACTCTTTTTAAAACAGCAAAGTCCACATTTTAGACCGAGAAGGCTGCTGGTTTGAAAGAGGGATCAAAGAGGTCATCTATGTCAAAATTGAACAGCCCTCCCTGAACAGAGGGTGACATCATCTATCTCCTGTCTATGACACAGTCCTTTCAGCAGTTCCAAGAAGGCTCCACACCCATTTATACCATTCAGGTGACCCTGAGGATATATAAAAACTTCCAAGTGGCCTCAATGACTCTCTAAAAGAAATGCAAATGACCAGCTTTCTGCAAGGAATATAAATATTTCCAATCCCCACCTTTCAGTCAAAGCTGAAAAAGTTTCTTGAATGAGAAGTGAAACGTCTTCAAAGAATAACAAGATGCAGTTATCTCTTGAAAGAGCACGTTTGGGACAACCATGACCTAAATGACTGAGAATCTCCATAGATAGAACGAGATGGTTTGCTGAATGTGTTTGGGACACAGAGGTAATAGAGGTGATTAGCAATATTGGTGCTCAGCACCCACTTTCCCCTAGCATAGTTACATTGGCACTTTGGACAGTTAAGAAATGGAGAACAATGAAACGGATGGGCCGACAGAGCATGAAAGGATACATTCTTAGGATAGATCTGGCCTACACAAAAACCCAATTCATTGCAGTGGATGCTGCAAAGAGACCTTTTAAAATATTTATAACATTTATATAGCTGTGGGGTCTTTGGTGCTCTCTGAGCTTGTTTTTTTTTTTTCTTACATCTGATGATGTTACAATAAAAAGTCTGCAAGAAAACAACCAAGTTGAGAGAGCACCGAAATCTCTACACCTCAATCCTGAGCGACAAATATTCTTTTCTATTTTTTATTGCTGCTGATCTTACGGCCAACTCTGGGCAACTTCCAATTAAAGATACTTCTGTCTATATGATCACTGCATGCAATCATCCAGCATTGTTTTTCTGTTCAGTGTGCTATCTACTCTAACCAGAGGCTGGAGAAAAGGAGTTGGAACAATCAGAAGGTTTCTCCGAACAGTTTTCCTAGTGTACATGTATATTTTCAGAGAACATTGATCAGATTGTCATCCTTGTTTCTCATCCTTCATTCAGACCAGAATAACAGAGTTGGAAGGGATCTTGGAGATCTTCTAGACCACCACCCCTGCTCAAGTGGACTTTGCTGTTTTAAAAAGAGTGCCCTTTGTCTTTCAAATTCATATGGACTGCTGAATCTTGTTCTGGTGAGTTTGTTCTCCTTTGTTGTGCCATGCCAAGGAGTATAAATCCTTCCATTCCCCACCATCTAGGCAGAGCTCAAGAAGATTCTTGGATGAGAAGTAGAATATCCAGAAAAGAAAATCCAGTTGCCTCTTGAAGAAGCACCTTTGCACCTGAGCCAAATCGTTTTTACTAGTTTATGTCACCACTAAAACTGTCTCTTTGTAGAATAGATTGACCCCCTCTTCTTTGTGGCAGCACCTCAAATATTGGAACACTGCTATATCACGCTTAGTCCTTCTTTTCACTAGTCTAGACATACCCAATTCTTGCAATCATTCTTCATATGTTTTAGCCTCCAGTCCCCTAATCATTCTTAATTGTTCTTTTCTGCACACTTTCCAGAGTCTCAACATTATTTTTTTGTATATTACAGTGACCAAAACTGGATGCAATATTCTAAGTGTCGGTCTTACTAAATGTTCTGACCAAAGCTTCCCGAGACCAAAATTAAGTACACGCTTAGTCCAAACAACTTTTATTTTATTTCAAGGCTGGGAATTATCTGCATTCCCAGCCCGTAATGAGTCCCAAACAGTCCCTTGAGATAAGCACTCACCTTTATCTCCTTTGAATTGCTGCCAACAATTAAGTGCCCAATTAACTGTAAAAAAACCCAACCAAAGTACAAAGTCCACACAGAGCTTCAAGGTTTAATCTGAACAGAGCAAATGACTTTGCTTCCTGCAAAGGTTTCTCTACCTTTGCACATCCTTTATACCTTAGGGGAGGGGCAATCACCTCCAACTCTTATTCCTGAGTGGCCCCTTTTGTCTCAGCTGTTCTTGCCTTCTAGCAGTTCTTCACACATACACACTGGGAACAGGCTCCCCTTGTTCCTCTTCCTTGCTGCTGCCAGACTCTGAAGGCTCCGGAGTCACCACTCTACTCCCACATGGTCCTGGCTCCATCTCTGCATCGGACACAGAACTGTTGTCCCAAGTCCTCTCCAGACTCCCGGACTGGTCCCCATTCTTCCCCATTGTCCAATTCTGCTGCCGTCTGTACAGGCTGCCGGCGAACCACAACACTAAGGCTTTATAGAGCAGTACTAATGCTTCATGAGATCTTGATTCACTAGGTTGAAAAGTGCTACTTCCCCTCTGATTTTGTTTCAATGTGTCTGGCCATGATTGAAATACAAAACCATCAGGTATAAATAATTGGCTCATTGTCCACTGCATTTTGGTCCAACCAGACGCACAATTTACTCCCCAACCTTCAAAATCATCCATTACCTTTCAAATGTCAAGTTGGCTTAATCATATTGACAGAAGGCTATGTAATCAAAGTGACAGTTCAATGGTGATTTGCATCAGCCCTAACTCATTGCTTAGTGAAGGATTTTGCATGCCAATCAAGGGAAAGTGATGTGCACTTCCCCAGGGGAGGGGGGAAATGACAGTAACTGGCAGAAGAAGGCCTTGACAGCCACAGCAGGTAATCATCAAAACCAAATGTTTCTGGGACCTTCCATCTGCTCCAAAGCTTCTGAGAACCCTTAGAAGCTGTTGAGCAAAATGGCAAGTTGATTTGTTACTCAAGGGGAAAGGAAGAGTTGAAAACAGTGTGGTTTGGGTTTAGGAATTGAAGTTGGATTGAAAAGGTTACTCTTGTGTAGGATTGGACAAAAGACAGAGATGTGGAAGGAGAACACGTTCTGGAGATGTTACTCAAAGATTCAGTATTTACTGCATGCTACTAGATCAGGAGAGGAGAAGATTTAAGTGCATGGTACTCTCTGAACTTGGTGGTGGTCCCAACCAGGTTACATCATCAGTTCTAGAAGGGAGTAAGGTTTGGGATAAGGAGGAGGAGGAGGAGGAGGAGGAGGAGGAGGAGGAGGAGGAGGACTGTGGGGTCCTTGGTGCTTTCTGAGTTTGATGGATTTCTTGCAGATATTTCATTACCCATTAATGCTAGAAGGGAGTGGGTTTGGGTGGTAGTAGTAGTAGTAATAGTAGTAGTAGTACCGTGGATGTCCTTGTTGCCTTCTGAACTTGGTGGCTTTCTTGCAGACATTTCATTGCCAAACTAGGTAACATCACAAATGTTTGGCGGTTAAAAATACGTTGAGACTCTGGAAAGAGTACAGAGATAAGAGGAAGAACAGCTCAGGTATTGGGAGTATCTAGTCTAGAGAAAATAAGGACTAGGGGTGACATGATAGCAGCCTTCCAATATTTGAAGAGCTCCTACAAAGATGAATGGGTAAAACTGTTTTCCAAAGCACCAAAAGGAAAAACAAGAAGCAATGAATGGAAACCAATCAAGGGAAGAAGCAACCAAGAACTAAGGATAAATTTCCTAACAGTGAGCACAATCAACCAGTGGAACAGCTTACCTGCAAAAGTTGTGTTCCATTACTGGAAGTTTTCATAAAGAGACTGGAAAACCATTTGCCTAAAATGGTATAGGATCTCCTGCTTGATTAAGTGGTTGGACTAGAAGACCTCCAAGGTCCCTTCCAACTCTACTATTCCATTATATCTGTCAAGATTAACTTTTTCTGGCCTTGACTGGCTTTGCAGCTTTTCTTTGTCGATTATTTGATTTTTCCTCTTTCTCTTCCCTCGACAACATGTGCAGTACTGCCCTTCAGTATCCCCAAATCCGTGTTGTAAAACAACAGCTTTTGTTTGGATTAGATCTGTGTTCCTCAAACTTGGCAACTTTGGGATGTGTGAACTTTACCTCCCAGAATTCCCCAACCAGCGTGGAATTGAACTCCACACATCTTAAAGTTGCCAAATTTCAAAAAGGTTGGATTAGAAGATATTGAATGTCTCTTCTAATCTGTTCGTTCCATGAATTTATAATGATGTGGGTCATCTTGTCATTAATACAATGTGCTATTCTCTCTAACTTTCATCATTCTCCCATTTTGGATTGCCAAATTGAGGTAAACTTCCAAATATGTAGCAGCATGATTTGTCATGACTTATGGCAAGACAAAACCCAAAACAAATCAGCCAACAAAATATTTCTAATCACAAAAGTTCATTTGCCTCTGTTTCAACTCACCAGAAATGCCGATTGGCTGTCCAAATACATTTCAGAATAAATACCGAAAACAAAACAAAAAAGAGCTTTGGTGTGATATTCATATTTCCTGACTTGGTTTTCTTCCTTTCTTTTCATTCTGTATTGTGGCCTTTTTTTTTATATACAGATAATTGGATCATCAAGATCTGGAGGTGTTTGGTTTTCTTTTTTTAAAGAACAGGTAATTGGATAATCGAGGTGTAATGTGCCTATTAAATCAGGAAGTAAGTATCACGTCAATTTGTAGCCGAGTTCACAAAGAGGACACATACTTTGAATGAAAAAGGCAAGGAAGGGGAAGGAAAGGGGAAAGAGAAGGAGGAAGAGAAGAGGATAGAGATGGAAGAGGAAGATGGTGGAGCAAACTCTAGAAGATCCTGAGACATGGTAATAAAGATAATTTCAAGTTATTTACTTTCAACATCAAGATCAGTCCTTCCTTCCTTCCTTCCTTCCTTCTCCTTCCTTCCTTCCTTCCTTCCTTCCTTCCCCTCATCCCATTCCTTCTCTTCTTTCTTTCTTTCTTTCTTTCTTTCTTTCTTTCTTTCTTTCTTTC
>NW_020769372.1:3559993-3580526 GCF_900518735.1 Pseudonaja textilis | reverse complement strand
AAAATCAAGAGGGAGCCAAACATTAGCAATTCCTTAAAACAGATGGCTAAATCTCCTTAAGATCCTCCCTTGGGAAACCCAGAGAAACTTTTCGGGAATATTTGAGATGGGTACCCCAAGTAGGATGCACTTGCTCAGGTTTAGCACTGAGGCTCCCTGAGAAAAGGTTCCACTGAATTATTTAAAAAAAAAAGTGGAGGGTGAGAATGTGTGAGAAGGCAAAGAGAAGCTGCGAGCAACCTACAGATAAATTTCCCAGGCCAGATGGTTGCCCAATAGAATTTTTAGCAAACATTTGGAGAGATAATAAGACCAATAACTGCAGATAATTACTGGGTTGCTGTATGCTTCGCTGCCCTCTCCTATTCCCCATTTATTTTGATGGCAGTTTTGTTGACAAAAGCATGGAACAGGGAGGGGGGTGCACATTTTTGCAAATATGTTCCTTTCCCATCTCAGTGGCACGCAATAACTTCTCCGTTTCTTACCTGCTCCAATGAACTTTTGAGATTTTTTTTTCCTCCACCTTTTCCAACCCCACACCTTTAATTTAAAGAAATGAAAGGAAGACTCCTGAATTGCACTTCTGAGCAACACACATTAGGCTCTGTATGAGCTTAATACTGCCAAGTTTCTATTTCCGAGTCAATAATGCAAATAAACAGCACCAGTTATTAATGATAATACCCGTGCTTTGCGTAGGCCTTAAAGTATTGGCAGATAGGTGCTGTTTGGAGTTTCAGCCAGCTCAAAATAAATTTGCAGTCCTAGGAAACGGAGATTTAAGGCACATTTGATGGGACTGGTTGCAGAAGGTAAAAATAATGAAGGTGCAGAGGTCAAACAGGTGCACATCAAAGCGGCATTTCTTCCTCATGCATCATCCCGGATCATGCTTTAAATTCGGGATCTGAAGGATAACAGAATAACAGAGTTGGAAGGGACCTTAGAGGCCCTCTAGTCTAGCCCACTGCTCAAGCAGGAGACACCCACCCCGACCATTTCAGACAAATAGCAATATCACTTAGACTTATATACCGCTTTATAGTGCTTTGCAGCCCTCTCTAAGTGGTTTACAGAGTCAGCATTAATGCCCCCAACAATCTGGATCCTCATTTTACCCACCTCGGAAGGATGGAAGGCTGAGTCAATCTTGAGCCTGGTGGGATTTGAACTACCAAATTGTATCCAGCTGGCTGCAGAAGTAGTTTGTCGTACTGCACTCTAACCACTATGCCACAGAGGTTCCTTATGAACAAATGGTTGTTCAAACTCTTCTTAAAAACCTCCAGTGATGAAGCACCCAAAATTCTGGAGGGAAATTTTTCTATTGGTTGATTCTCTCACTGTCTGGAAATTTCTCCTTATTTCCAGGGTGCTTAATTGTTGTGCAGAAACATAAAATATTAGATTTAAGACAGGTTGGCATTTGGTCTGTTATGTGACAGATGAATGCCAACCTGTCTTAAATCTAAGATTTACAAGACAACCATCCACTATAATGCACTGTATGACACCGAACACTAGGCAACAACAACAGAGACCAAACGCTATCTCTATGCCATGGAAATGTGAATGCTCCATTGGATATTTGGCATCTCTCTTCTTGACCACATAACAAATGACACCATTTGACAGCATTTTGGTGTGCCACCAATTACAGAGAAGATGAGAGAAGGCTGACTCCACTGCTATGGACATGTCCACAGAGCAGCACCTTCCACCATTGCCAAGATAGCCTACCAACTAGAAGTCAATGGGCAGCGACCTCGTGGTTGTCCAAAAGAGATGGTGTGACACCATCAACAAAGACATGCAAGCCACTGGCCTCCATCCCAGATATGTAGCCAACCACACAAAGTGTCATTCAATGATCTGAAAAGGGGACCTTGCATCTGCGGGAATATGCTAGGAAGAAGAACAATTAAGCCCTGTCTGATATTCTGTGTTTTGTTATCAAGTCCACCTAGTTACGGTGGCATATAAGCCTCAGCAGATATACTGAATTAGATGATGTGGTCCACCAGCTACCAGAAGAGCTGGTGGCAGAATTGGACAATAAGGAGGATGGGGAGGAACTTGGGTCAGTTCTGGAGTCTGGGGAAGGCTCTGATGGATGCTCTGTGTTGGACACAGAGGTAAAGCCGGGATGTCCAACATTTCCCAGCCACCGGAGAGGCAGCTGCCTTTGGAGGCTGCTATGAGTGAGGAGGAAGAACAGCTGGGGCCTGTTCCAGATGCAGGTATGCACAGAGCTGTTAGGAGAGGGGAACAATGGAGGATAAGGAGTCAACTCAGGAAGCAAAACAAATGTGGATGCTGAATGGCTCCTCCCTGGCTGGGGAATAAATAAAAGGAAAGGCGGGTGGTTGTTGTAGGAGACAACAGTTTGTCTTTCTGAAGATTTTGCTCATTGTATTTCATGCAGCCTTTTGGCTGGGAGCTCAGGGTCTTGCAATTATTGCAATCAGTTGTTGCAATTAACTCTTTGAAGGATTATTGCCTGGACTTTTCGGTGGGTGAATGCAACTCATTCACAAGAGGTAAAATAAAGAGGGGTTTTTTTTCGTGACAAGGAGTCTGTTTCTTGCTTCTGCTAAGGCTGGGCCAGAACATTAGGTAGCTTCTAAAGTCTTCGATAAAACTACAGAAACTTGACATGGAGATCTTCTTGTTGACCACTTGATGTTTTTTAAGAGGCATAAACATCAGCTTCACATGTTACACAAATTGCCTGAAGTTTGAAATTACTCTTCAGAAGCAGAGACACAGCTCGGAAACAGGAAATTACACTGAAGCTCTGATTGTTTCCTCTTGTCTTCTTGCCGTTCTCCCTGACATAAGTTGATGTAAATCGGTGCTGTTCCCCTGCTGTTAATGCACCAACATCCCTTTTTAAACACTGATGGAAGCTCCTGAGTTTTATAACCAACTCTGCTGTTCAGAAACGGGAAGTTCATTAGTCCAGCCGTAATGAGATCGTCAGGAAGAAAGTGTGGTGCGCGGAACACTAAAAAATAAATGAGAGGTGCAAGAAATAAAGAGAAATTGGACATGTCTGGAAAAAGAGGTTGGCAGGAGAAACAATGCAGTGGGAGACAAATTGAGAAAAAATGAGAATAAAAGAGCCTCCATTTACTAGCGTGTCTCCTGTGTTTAGCTTCTTCTAATGAACAGGCAACAATTCTGGAATTAAAATACCGATGGGAAACCCGTTTGTCTTCCAGCTATTCAAAACTGGTCCCAGACAAAGATCAAGCCCCCCAATAATGTTTATGCTACACGAACAAGCTGACAATCTCATTGTTATTTCAGAGAGCGGCTACATCTGAAGAAGCTCACCTTCAGATGATGATGATGCCTTCCATCTGGGGCTCTTCATCAAGTAGAAGAATAAAATCCACACAAACGACGGCCACCTAAAAGCGATTTTGGAATCTTAGAGCGTGGAGATGCCAGGCCTTGTGTAGGAATTAAACTAAACTTTTAGTTGGCGATGTTGTCGGAGATGTTTAAGAAGAAGAAAAAAAGAAGAGATTGGGCAACCACTTGTTTGAAATGGAATAGAATAGAACAACACAAGAACAACACCCCTACTCAAGCAGGAGACCCTATACCATTTCTATACCATTTCAGACAAATGGTGGTCCAATCTCTTCTTCAAAACTTCCAGTAATCCTACGCACCTATTTAGGGCAGTACAGTGGCTCAGCGGTTAAGACACTGGGCTTTTCTGCTGGAAAGGTTCGAGACCTGAGCTCCATGTGACAAGGCAAGCTCCTGTCCTCCCCTCAGCAACCGCCAACCTAGCAGTTCAGAAAGCATGCAAATGCGAGTAGATAAACAGGTACCATTTTGGTGGGAAAAATAACTGTGCTCAAATGATGTCATGCTGGCCACATGACCACAAAAGTTTCTTCTGACAGCAACAGCTCAATGGCTTTGAAATGGAGATGAGCATTCCCTCCTATGATCTGTAACAACTATTGGAGTAAAATCCACAGGGACTTCAACTCCGCTGTTTATAAGAATCTCTCCAGATGAACTTCACTCTTTTGGAAACAACCAAATAAAGGCTTCAGTGATTTTAGGGGAACAGCCAAGTCTCTGTCACTTACTTCCCTGCAGGAATTCCTACCTAGCCAGTCTCTTAACTCCATTACCCATTGTAGCTACAAATTCCACCACACGGGTTAAGGATGGGAAGGCAATAACTCTTCCAATACCCTATAGAAAGAGAATAAAAGAGTTGGAAGGGACCTTGGAGGTCTTCTAGTCCAACCCACTGCTTAGGCAGGAAACCCTACACCTATGATGGCAAACCTATGGCAAGCATGCTAAGGTAGCACACAGATCCCTCTCTGTGGGCACGCAAGCCATAACCTCAGCTCTGCCACACATGTGTATGTGCCTCCCACTGGCCAGCTGGTCTTTGGATCTCTCCCACGCATGTGGGAGGCGCATGTGGGTGGCTGGGATGCATGCACAGGGGGTGGGGGGCAGCCTTGCATTTTCGGGATCTACATGCATGTGCTTTGGGCACTCGGTGCCGAAAAGGTTACCTATCACTGTCTTACACCATTTCAGACTAATGGTTGTCCAAACTCTTCTTAAAAACTCCCAGTGTTGGAGCGTTCACAACCTCTGGAGCAAGTTGTTCCACTGATTAATTGTTTTAGTTGTCAGGACATTTCTCCTTACTTCTAAGTCGCTTCTCTCCTTGATTTGATTCCACCCATCGATTCTTGTCCTGCCCTCAGGGGCTTTGGAGATTGACTCCCTCTTCTTTGTGGCAGCCCCTGAGATATTGGAAGACTGCTACCATGTCACCCCTAGTTCTCCTTTTCATCAAACTAGATTATACCCAGTTCCTGAAACCGTTCCTCATAAGTTTTAGTCTCCAGTCCCCAAATCCTCTCGGTTGCCCTTCTCTGCGCTCTTTCTAGGCTCTCAACCTCTTTTTTTACATCGTGGCGACCAAAACTGGATGCAGTATCCCCAGTGTGGCCTTACGAAGGCATTATAAAGTGGTATTCACATTTCATGTGATCTTGATTCTTATCCCTCTGTTGATGCAGAAGGATATATCCCCCCTACTGTTTGCATTTCAGGTTTTTTTCCCAGTATGAACTATTGAGTTGCAAGAAACACAGATAACTGTGAAAGGTTCAGCTTGGAGCCTGATCTTTAAAAAAAACACACACGAAAAAAACCAGGTTTTTTTTGGCAGAACTAATCAAAGCTAGGTGTGCAAGAGTCCAATATACAACCCTCACCCCCCAAGGCTCATGCAGAAGTTGTGAAAATTTTGGAAGATTGACGTCAACTAGAACTGAAGGACCTGGGATTGGTTCCCTGCTAAATAAGTCCTAAAACAGTCAAGATGATGAGTAGTGGCTTATCAATAATGGAAAAGAAACGGCTTTGAGATGTCCCATTATCTAAATAATTGATGTTGCACTTGGGCTTTGTAATTCCTTAATAAAACTGACTGATTGATTTGGTTAATTAATTCTTCCTTTGACAGGCAGTGAGGCTTTTCTCTAGGAAATGGGCAGGGGTGGGGGTAGGTGGGAAAAGAGCCTAGAAGGCATGAAATGAAGACGATTCAAGTCAGGAAGGAAGATACAAAATCTTCATAATGTTTAACCCATCAGAGACTTTAAGAAATGTATGTAGCTGTTAAAACTGAATTAGAGCCTGGCGACTTGCTATCCTCTGGCGAATCATAAAAACAGTGCGACAATTGCAGTCTCCTTCTCACCACCCCCTCCAAAAGAAAAGGAAATATATCCCTCAAAAGGGAAATCAATAGGTTCTTTTACTCTCTTTCTTCTCTTTCCCTCCCTCTTCCCCTTTCTCTCTCTTTCCTTTCTCTCTCTTTCCTTTCTCGCTCTCCCTTTTTGTTCTCTTTCACTCTCTTTCCTCTCCATCTTTTCTTTCTCTGTCCTCTCCCTTTCTCTTCTCTCTCTTTCTTTTCTTCCTCTCTTCCTCTCTCTTTTCTTCCTCTTTTCTCTCTTTTTTCTCTTTCTCTCTTTTTGCTGTCTTTTCTCACTCTTTTTCTCCCCTTTCTCTTTGTCTCTTCCTCTTTTCCTATCTTTGTTTCTTTTTCTCTTTCTCTCTTTACCTTCTTTTCTCTCTTTTCCTCTCTGTATTTTTCTCTCTTGTTCTCTTTCTTTTTTGCTCCCTCCCTCTCCGTTTGTCTACCTCTCTCTCCTTTCCTCCCTCCCTCCGGATCAGTTGCAATCTATCACCCAAAGTAACTGATCCAGCATTATAGTAAACCATATTTTTTTTGCCAACCAAACCACCTGCAGACACACTTGAGCCTTAAATTTCCAGCTAGCTTCATCTGAGTCAAATAGTTCTGAGCCCCACTTCAGCTTAGCAACCATAATTATTTAAAAATTTGGGCACCAAGGAAATCTATGCTCTATCCACAAGGAAACGCTTATTTGGCTTGCAATATTTTATGGGGCAGGGTAGGAATTTGGTAATCAGGACCTCTTCTGAACTTGTGTTCTATTATTGGTACTCTATTTATTGAAGGAGGAGGAAAATATAGTGGGAATGAAGAAAAGTGATGGCTAAGAAAATGAGAAAAAAGAATGAGAAATAGAGAGTAATGGGTCTATGCTTAAAAAAATAGAGTTGCCATCAATATCAACTTTTGAAGTAACTCTTTTGGAGAAGAAGTGGTAGAGTTTGGGGTGGAGTCAAGAGAGGAATTAGTCTGGAGTCAGTATGTTCTCACAAATGGTCTAAGTCCAACCTCTTGAATTCCATTGACTCTTATTTAGAGCCAATTTAGTGCTGACCATTAGTTGACTCAATTCTTGTGTATAGGTATTAGCAATAAATCTTTTTAACTGGAATTTAACATGCTTTTTTCTTCCTTCACACCTGAAACATATAGAATCAGTCTTTGTGGAAGCTGACAGTTTTGAGAAAGCTGGCAAGATTTATTCGAGGGAATTTCCAAACATCAGTACCTAAAACCCAGATTTCTTTATTTTGTAAAGACACTTTGGACATTTCCAACACTATGGTTAGTTCTGTGTTATGGGTGCTCTAGGTATCTCCTGGGGAAAGCACATTATTTTATATGTGCTTGGAGTCCTAATGGACAATCACTTAAACATCTGAGCCAGCCATGTGCGGCAGCAGCCAAAAAAGCTAATACAATCCTGGGTTGTATAAAAAGAGGCATAGAATCAAAATCCCGTGAAGTATTAGTAGTGCTTTGTAAAGCCTAAGTAAGGCCACACCTGGAATACAGCATCCAGTTTTGGTCACCATATTACAAAGAAGATGTTGAGGCTTTGGAAAAAAGTGTGACGAAGAACAACTAAGATGACTGGAAACTAAAACATATGAAGAATGGTTGCAGGATTTGGGTTTGGGCTAGTCTGGAGAAAAGAAGGACATGATAACAATAGCCCAGTATTTGAGGGGCTGCCACAAAGAAGAGAGGCTCAACTTATTTTCCAAAGCACCTGAAGTCAGGACAAGAAGCAATGGATGGAAACTAATGAAGGAGAGAAGCAAGCTGGAATTAAGGAGAAACTTCCTAATAGTGAGGACAATTAACCACTGGAACAACTTGCCTCCAAAATTTGTGAGTGCTCTATCACTGGAGGTTTTTAAGAAGAGACTGGACAGTCACTTGTCCAAAATGGTATGGGACTGTGATGGCAAACTTATGGCATGCATGTCACAGGTGGCACACAGAACCCTCTCTGAGGGCACGTGAGCCATTGCCCCAGCTCAGCTCCATCATGCATGCACATGTGTTGTCCACTGGCCAGCTGATTTTCAGGCCTCTGCCACACATGCATGTGAGGGGGAGCATGCAGGAGATGTGTGCCTATGCACAGGGTGGCAGGGGGAGCTGCAGTGAAGCCTCCCTTCCTGTTTGGGGCCTAGTAGGCCTCCCTGAAGCCTCCTGGGAGCAAAAACGGGCCTTGGGTGGGGCCACGATGCAAAACCCTCCCCCCACCGCATCCTGTTTTTGCTCCCAGGAGGCTGCAGGGAGGCAATTTTCAATTTTTTATTTTACTACTGGTTCTGTGGGCGTGGCTTGGTGGGCGTAGCAGGGGAAGGATAGTGTAAAATCTCCAGTCAGAAGCGGAAATTTTGAACAGTTTGGAGAACTATTCAAAATTTCCACGACCGGTTCTCCAGAACTGGTCAGAACCTGCTGAATATTCACCTCTGGGCCTATTAGGTCCAAAATGGGGCACGGGGAGTGCGACCCGCACATGCATGCATGGGGAATGCAGGAAGGGGTTGTGTGCGCATTGCATTATGGGTGCGGGCATGTGCGTGCACTTTCGGCACACAACGAGAAAAAGGTTAGCCAACATTGGCCTAGGGTCTGCTTGCTTGAGCAGTGGGGGTTGGACTAGAAGACCTCCAAGGTCCTTTCCAGCCCTATTCTGATTAAGATTGATGAAGGAAACAAATCCACCATGGTACAGACTCAACCCGAAACTTTTGCAATTTCGTAGAAGAAGAAGGAACGCATGGAGCAGTCTTCCACCAGGAAGGATGTGTTGATGCCAAGCTGAGCTTTGGTGGAGAAAAACTGCCTGCCTAATCATCTCTTAAGGAAGAAATTGACATGGCTTACAGTGTACATTCTCAATCAGTTATTCAAATCTTGTGCGTGCGCCAGGGCTTCTGAATCTCAAAAGACGCATTAAATTGGATGCGCTGGTTGAAGGGAGGCAATTAGCATACAGAGTGACTTTTCCAAGACTCCAGATGCTGAGTTTACTAGGCAGGAGTTTGTGACATAATCATGACAACTGGATCACCACCGTTCTTCAGCTCTTCTACCCGCTACCTCTCTCTTTTCATCTTTTCCCCATCGGAGGTAGACACGTTTAGCACATTTCGTTCCAAATTTGTGTGGTACTAGCCATCTAGTGTGGTACTAGCCATCTAGCCCACCCACCCACCCGCTAGATAAAGTATTTCAGCTTGCATTTAAAGCAGAAGGAGGAATTACTCCTAGGTTGGAAAAGTATCTTACAGGTTAACGCAATAACAGTGTTGGAAGGGACCTTGGAGGTCATCTAGTCCAACCCTCCCACCCAGACACCATTTCTGACAAATGGCAGTCCAATCTCGTCTTGAAAGACTCAAGGGATGAAGCTCCCACAACTTCCAAAGGCAACCTCTGTTCCACTCTCTTAACTCCATTACCCACTGTAGCTAACAGATTCCACCACAAGGGTGTAAGAATGGGAAGGCAATGACCCTTTCAATACCCTATAAAATAGAATAACCGAGTTGGAAGGGACCTTGGAGGTCTTCTAGTCCAACCCTCTGCTCAGTGAGGAAACCCTATATCATTTCAAACAAATGGTTGTCCAACCTCTTCTCAAAAGCCTCCAGGGTTAAGAAAGTATATAATTTCCTACTGAATTTGAAAATGGAAATTAGACAAATGAAAGGCACAAGTGGTATAATGGGGAGGAAAACTTGACCATAACACAGAAGTAGAGAAATGGCAAAACGTATGGGAAAGGAACTATAAATTAACAATGGCAACTTCCTATATGGAAAATGTATATAAAATGTTCTGTAGATGGCATCTATCACCTGCTAGCTTAGCCAAAATGCTTAAAACTATGTCTAGCAAATGTTGGAAATGTAACCCAAAGACGGGCACATTTTATTATATGTGGCAAAGATACACAGATGGATAGAAAAGATGATAGGGAAACATGTAGATTTTAAACCTGAACTGTTTTTATTAGGTATAATATCAGAAAAAACTTGATAAGGAAAGTAGGTGTATAATATTGCACGTCTTAAAAGCAGCGAGGATCATATTCGCACAATACTGGAAAAATGAAGATAAACTGCAAAATGAAGAGATAGGAAGATACTAGATTGTGCAGAAATGGATACATTGGCATTGAAAATTAAACAGAAAGAAGATGTAGAATATTATCTAACATGGAATTTATTTTACCGATCGTTGGGAAAAAGGGTTAGAGATTAAGAATGTGATTTCTACCGATAAGCAAACTGAATACCAAGACAAACATGATCAGAGGTGGTATTCAGCAGATTCTCACTAGTTCTGGAGAACCCGTAACAGAAGTTTTGAGTAGTTTGGAGAACTGGCAAATAGCACCTCTGACTGGCCCCGCCTCCATCTATTCTCCACTTCCCGAGTCCCAGCTGATCGGCTGGGTTTTCTTTGGTTGCCCTGCGCAGGAGAACAGAGCTGGAAAGCAGGTTAGTAGGGTGGGGAGGGAATGGGATTTTGTAGTATCCTTCCCCTGCCACGCCCATAGAACCGGTAGCAAAAATTGTTGAATCCCATCAGTGAACACGATGTTTATTAAGCACTAAGGAATGTATTTAATAGAAAATTAATTAAAACATTTTTTTTTTAAAAAAAGCCTTCAGTTCTGGAGCACCTACAATTTCTGGAGGCGTGGCATTCCATGGATTAATTATCCTACTGTGGTTGCCAAATAAGATGGTTTTCATTTGGAGACCACAATAAGAATTGTCAACTCGTTCATTAAGGAAAGTGATTATTAAGTGAGATCTGGTTGTCTTACAGACCTATAAAGGCTAGAAATGTGAGGGCTGGTCATATTTTTTTTTCATTATAGTCATAGCTGTCAATGGTTGTTAAATGAAGCATTCACTAAATGAGGAGTACGTATATCAAGGTTCTTCAAACTTGGCAAGTTTAAGACTTGTGGACTTCAACTCTGACAATTCCTGAGCTAAAATGGAATTCTGGGAGTTGAAGTCTACAAGTCTTAAAGCTGTCAAGTTTGAAGACCCCTGACCTATATGATCTTAGTTCAATTTTTCTTTACCTTATAGGCCTGTGAAGGTCATAAATGTAAAAATTGTTCATAAAGTTACTGATTCATAGCAGTCATAACTGTGAATGGCCATTAAATGAAGCAGTCACTAAATGTGTCAACTAAAAAAATACTCCTTTGGTCTTTTTAGTTGCCAGCAGAAAGGGAGTGGGGAAAAGCAGTGCATTCCTTAAATGCCTCAGATAATTGCCTTGGCAGCCAAAGCTGTTGGCGCACAGGATTATTACTAGAAAGCATGATTGATGGATGACTCTTGGCTATGGATATGTCTCATTGGAGAATATACCTCCAGGGGGTGGGGGGGAGATCAGGGTCAAGGGTGAAATGAATGATGTGTCTCAGAGTCAGCAGCAACCAGGAAACTCCAACATGTCAGCTCCTAATAAAACAATCTTTTGTACACTGAGAGATGAAGCCAGAAACTTGTGATTTCAATGGGAAATGGAGCCCTGACAAGATGAGGGTGACATCTAGATCTTAATTCAGTTTTCCTTTGTCTTACAGATAAGTGAAAGTCATACATGTGAAGATCGGTCACTTTTCCATCACTGTCATCTGTGAATTTTTGTTAAATGAGGCGGTCACTAAATGAGGACTACCTCTATTACCCTGTTTGTGTTTTCCTTGGCATTACAGAGATTTGAAATTCATAAATATGAGGATTGGTCATCAAGTTACTTTTTCTTTGCTGTCCTAGCTGTGAAAGTTTGCTAAATGAGGCAATCATTAAACGGGGACTAGATATACTTTTTCCCTTTCATGTTTAATGTTTTGCCAGTCATTAAAAACCCTAAACTTTGAATGTAGATCTATCTTACCTACACTGGGTATGATTTAACTTTTTCCTTAATGGTTTCTGACCATCTGCAACTATCACAAATTTTGAGTGATTACTTTTAACTTGATAATTAAAGAGATATTACCTGGCTTACTCAAGGCATTCTGCTTTTTCTCCCCCCAGTATTATTGAAATGGCTGCAGGTGCGCCTTTTATATCCGTGATTTGCAATGAAGCAACACAACATTAAACAAAACTGCAAATTTTTACTGCTTTTCTGCTACGGGGGATGAGAAGAAAAGAACAGCGAAAAAAAAATCCATCTCCATTTCCTGCCAGCTAAAGAAGAAAAAACGAAGAATGTCGGAGTTTGTAGCGATCCAGCCAGCACACAAACAAATAATTCAGCAGGATTCATTATATAGAAGAAACTTCTTTATAAATAATAATATAAAACATGATGCATGTATACAATACCCATGCAGCTTTTGCAACGTGGTAGAGAGAAGTAGTAGCACGTACAAGAACACTCAAGCAAAGATAAAATGAACTCTTTTATAGCTGTATGCAATGAAATTTCATTTTAATGTATATGATTAGTATACAATTTAAAGTGACGAAGTTGTTATTCTATTCTGTTCTGTTCTGTTCTATTCTATTCTATTCTGTTCTATTCGATTCGATTCGATTCTATTCTAAACACCTGGAGTCTCTGTATATATGTGTGAGTAGGACATCCCAGAATCACTCACATGACCATCCAATATATCACTATGATCAGTAGTGGGATTCAAATGTTTTTACAACCGGTTCTGTGGCCATGGCTTGGTGGGTATGGCAGGGGAGGGATACAGTAAAATCTCCAGTCAGAGGTGGTATTTGCTGCTTCTCCGAACTATTCAAAATTTCCACTACCGGTTCTCCAGAACTGGTCAGAACCGGCTGAATACAACCTCTGACTATGATTTGTGACCATAATGGGCAGCTGGGCTCCATAATGGTGGTAACTTGAAAACTATCTGTAGTATTGAATGTTAAGTGTTTGAGAACTCTTCTAGAGAATATCACCACAAAAAGAACGGATGTGTATTTCATACATCCTTAAGTTAGCAGAAAATTATAATATTCCTGATCTCTCTCCCTCTCTCCTTCTCCCTCCCTCCCTCCCTCCCTCCCTCCCTCTCTCTCTCTCTCTCTCTTCTGTGTCTCTCCTGCCTCTCCTGCCTCTCTCTCTCTTCTGTAAAGCAAAGTCCTACACTTAAGCAAGAAAACCCAAAGTGCACATATAGACTGGGTGAAACCCGGCTTAATAGCAGTAACTGTGAGAGGGTGCTTGGAGTCTTAGTGAACAACCAGCTAAATAGGAGCCAGCAGTGTGCAGCAGCAGCCAAAAAAGCTAATGCAATCCTAAATTGTATTAACAGAGGGATACAGTCAAGATCAAGCGAGGTACTAATACTACTCTATAAAGCCTTAGTAAGGCCACACCTAGAGTACTGCATCCAGTTTCAGTCACCACATTATAAAAAAGATGTTGAGACTCTAGAAAAAGTACAGAGAAAAGCAACCAGGATGATTAGGAGACTGGGGGCTAAAATATACAACGAACAGTTCCAGGAACTGGGCCTGGCTAGTCTAGTAAAGAGAAGGACCAGGGAGACATGATAGCAGTCTTCCAATATTTGAGGGGCTGCCACAGAGAGAAAGGAGTCCAGCTATTTTCTAAAGTGCCAGTAAACCAGACAAGGAATAATGGATGGAAACTGA
This sequence comes from Pseudonaja textilis, assembly GCF_900518735.1. Next base: position 3,567,119 of record NW_020769372.1, on the reverse strand, counting down.
ACAAGGAGAGATTCAACCTGGAAATAAGGAGAAACTTTCTGATGGCGAGAACAATCAACCGATGGAACACTTTGCCCTCAGAAGTTGTGGGAGCACCATCAGTTGAGACTTTCAAGAAGAGATTGGACTGCCATTTGTCAGAAATGGTGCAGGGTTTCCTGCTCGGGCGGGGGGTTGGACTAGATGATCTACAAGGTCCGTTCCAACACTGATTATCTGTAATCTGCCTTTGTTTCGAGTCATCACCACACCTTGGTTTCCTCACAAGATCATGGTTTACAAAATTTAAGAGGTGTTTTTTTTTTTTATGCCAGTTGAGTCCAGCTGTCCTTTGCAGGTGTTGGAATAAGGAGGAAAATACTACTTTGATTGTGGTGCGGAGTTTAGCCCAATTTCAGTCAGTCTCACACACGGGCTGGGAATTCAAGGAAACAAGGATGAAGCAGAAAAAAAGAAATATCTTGCCAGGACTTTAATTATCCATGGGAAGGTTCCCTTGACAATCAAGCTACTAATGCGAGCTTTCAATACTTAATTTCTCAATTGTTCCTGCAACCCTCCTTAATTCTGCCTGTATCTGTTTGCGCGTTGCTCTTTGCGGCAACCCTCGGGTCTAATCCTGTTGTGTTTCCTGAGCGTGAGCTTCTTTTGTTTTGACAGGTGTGTGTTGTTACCCTTCTGCGGTAAGACACCATAATCCGCCCCTCCTCAACCTCCAGATTCTGTCCAAATAAGTAGAAACAATGGTTAGGATGGCCAGGAATACCTTGGTGATTATCTTCCAGGTTTTCTGGTTCTCTTGGTGGATTACAGAATTCCCCAAATTCAGAGACGATTTAACCGAGAGGTAAAATGAGAATTTTGGTGGAAGAATATTTGCCTGTCTGAGGTCCCAGATTAAATTCTCCCAATCTTTAGTTAAAAGGATTAGCCTGGTCCTATGTGAGATCCACTGGAATTGCAATTATTTGGACAGGCAATCCTGAGATTGTAGAAGAAATTATCTCAGTTAACACTTTGAAAGTTTCAGCATAAGAAGACAAATTGTGATGTGGTTGGCAACATCACTTTTCCTTGACTTTCTCTGTCTCTGTTGTGGCTCACCAGCAGCAGGTATGGACAGCTGAGGTCTTGGAGAATGAAGACTCGGATGAGGGGCCTGCGTGTGATGTAGGGATGGGGCCAGGACCATCAGGGAGTGGAGTGCTGCCTTCGGAGATTGTGGAGGCTGGCAGCAGTGATGCAGAGGACCACAAGAAGCATGTGCGTGCAGGGCTACTCGAAGGAAAGAGCAGCTACAGCAGCACGGGCAACTCGGGAGTAAGGCTGCAAGGTGATGGCCCCTCCCTTAAGAGATAAAAGCCAGCTGAGAAACCGGAGTTCTTTGCAGGAAGCAAAGAAGTTCTTGCACTTCAAGCCTTGTGGAAGTTCGGACTATCTTGGTTTGTGTTTGAAAACTTTTTGTTTGGAATATTTCTTGGCAACTTAATCTGGTGCTTTTGGCAGCCTTGCACAACCTTGGCAAGGCTCGTTAGTTTGAATAGCCTTTTAACCATGAATTAATGGAATTTGCAGAGAAGCATTAAAAGGTTTTGCTTTTATCTCTGCTTGGTGTTTGTTTACTTGGAACAAGGTTTGGGTCAGAACAGTCTCTCTGTTTCAACTTTTACAAGTCTCAAAACTTGGCCTCAAGAAAAAAAAAAGATGTAGGAAGTCATCCCCCTTCTTTTTTCTAAAAGAGTCAATGAAGCCCACTTCCCAAAAGTAAAGAGAAAACTCCCCTTTGACAAGAGTTGACTCACATCCTCCCACTAACCACCCTGAGCAGTTTTTGCAATAAGCCAAAGCTCCTGTGAATGGAAAACGTTTATCCATTCATAAAAGCAGAACTCTCTCTGTGAATGGAAGCTAGGTAGCTGGACAGTTCCGTTCATAAACAAAACCATTGCCAGTTGCAGACAATTCATAGACAAAATGCTGCTGGCTACAGCCAGCACAGAGAGAAGAAACCTAATACATTTAAGCATATAATGACAATGGCACTGAAATTTGCATCCTCCCCACCCAACCTCAAGGACAGGGTATGAGCTCCCCAGCTACAATAGAGACTAAGCCACCACAGTCAGAATAACCAAAGACACACACTGAAGACCCAACAAGCCCAGAAATCTCAATCAAACAGCCCCAAAACAGTATAAAAATCCATCCACTCACCAGACCAGGTTTTCAGCTGTCCCAGAACAAAGTGCTATGTCACTTTGCTTCTGATTCCTAAATAAATGCAGACTTCCTTTCCAATTTCAGCTTGCCCCCCAAATTCATTGCCTCCTGTGTCTTTCTCCCACCCTGGAACTGAACCAGATTTTACTTCCAACAGTTTAAGATGAATTTAGAAATCTACATTATTGCAAGAAGCATTCAACACGTTATTTAAGTAGCATTTACTTAGGTTTATGTTTGTTTAAATTTCAGCTTAATTGGAGGAAGGATAACATTAAAACATTGTTCTGTCCTCACTACACCCGAGTTTGTATGCAGCTCAACATACAGCTAAACCCACCTATCCTCCAATAAAACAAACCATGTGCATAGATCTGAATGCTTTATTGAAAGAACAGGATATGGTGAAAAAGGGGAAAATAGGAATACACACAATGAGAACCAAATACAAGATAGGCAGTGTTGAGTTACTGCTGAACATAACAATTAATAAATACAAGCAATTTAAATCTCACCAGCAATGCTCTGTGGGTGGGAGGTGGGCTTATCCTTGGATGATCATGTGTCACAGATTTAGATGGATTCTTCATTGTGCTTCTGCCTTCTCCAAATCTAAAGGAAATGGAGTGCGGCTTCCCAGTACGCACTTGTTTTGAGAGTGTGGGCTGATGGGTAAAGGGGTTGGGTCAGCTTCAAACAATATACTTGGCAATTGTCTCTCTGGCCACTAGATGGTGCTAGAGAGCAACAACAGTACATCAAAGTTATATGCTGGGGCATGACAAACATTTTACTGCATTGTCTTTGCCTACCATTTAACTTTAAACCTGATTTTTTTCAAGAAAAGAATTTACTTTAAAAAATATTTGAAAAGATAGTTCAGTAGGGGTGCTCTTACATGCTTATAAGAAATAATAATGTAGTTCAGTGCTACTTATTTTTTTAAGGGAACTGAATATTTACCTAATTGTTTCTAGAATCAAAATGCAGGATAATGAAGCTGAAAAAGTCAAGCCAGCTGCATGGTGGATAGGAAACTTTTCTGGGATTAGAGAGAAGGAATGAGTGTGTGTTGTTTGGGTATTTTTTTCCCCCCAGAACTTAAAGAAGAAGAAAGAGGGATGAACAGAACAGGGTATCTAACCTTCCTTTGAAAATGACCTTGACTATATTCCACTAGCTTATCTTTCTTTCCAGTGAACTGTAATCAACAAGTAATAATCTTTGCTTGACTGGATAAAGGGAGATATTTCTGGAAGAAACCAAAAAACATCTAAACAAGAAGATGTCAGACAAAGGCTGTTGATAGGTATACTTGAAGTGATATGGAGGAATTACTTACTAAGACCGAAGTTTGGAAAAGCTTAATGTACACAAGAAATAGGGCCCTGCTGAAATAGATGTTCAGCTGACAGTTCTTTGATATGGAAGTCCTATCAGATCATAGCTTATAAGTCCTCTTTGTCCTGATGGACTAAAACAGGATTAGCACTTTTTACATGAGGCCACGAGGACCAAAGGATTTCTTAATTAAAGGCAACTTTCAGCAATAAACATTGAATCAATTATGTTTCATCTTGAGTAGAGACAATTTGAATGTGGGGTCCTTCTTGGTCTCTGAGTTAAATTGCTTTCTTGAAGATGTTTCATTACCCAACTAGGTAACATCATCAGTAGCAGAAGAGAGTGGGGGTTTGCTCTCTGTTTGTATGCAAGCGACTTGCCTGATCAGTGCCGGTGATTAGGTGATTAGGCTGTTGTTTATTGTTTGCCTAAGTTGGTAGTCCCTTGATTGGGTTATTGTTCACTGTTTAATTTCTGATCTAGACCAACATCATGTTATCTTATTAAAACTATCATGTTATAAATCACCATCTAGATCAGGGATGTCAAACTCAAGGCCTGTGGGCCGGATCCAGCCCATGGGGTGCTTAAATCTGGGGCCGTGCCTGGAAATAGCAAAGGACCGGCCTGTGATGACTCTGGGAGCCAAAATGGAGCTCCTGTGCCCCATTTTAGCCAGCAAGGTGCTACAGGAGACTGTTCGGACTAAAAACAGGGCATGGCGGGCCATGTGAGGCCTCCCTGCACCCCATTTTGGCTGGCAGGGTGATGCAGGTGTCCATCCGGTCCCCAGTGGAGAACTACAGTGCTGATCCGGCCCTCAAAGAAATCCAGTTTGACACCCTTGAACTAGACCAGTGGTGGCTGCACTCACGTGCCAGCACCCAGAATGCAATGTGTGACCCCCCCACCCCGTGCCCCCGGTGAATGTGCACTCAATCTCCCACTCCCGCCACCCCCCTTACCTGCACTGCACCTCACAGCTGATTTTTCGGCTGGTTTGAAGCCTTTTTGGCCTCCCAGAAGCTTGGAAAAAGCCTCTGCAAGGCTTTTCAGGTTGAATTATAGGCCTGTTTCATCAATTCCGGCATTACAGGAAGTGACAAAATGGGCCTATAATTCATCCTGAAAAGCCTTGCAGAGCCTTTTTCCAAGCCTCTGAGAGGCCGAAAAGTGCCTCAAACCAACTGGGGGTGGGGGTGGGGGGGAAATCAGCTGTGAGGTGCATGCATGCGCAGTGAGGTAAGTTTGCTTGTGGCTTGCAAGTCAGCACAAATGGCTCTGTGTGCCACATGTGGCACGTGTGCCATAGGTTCGCCATCGCGGATCTAGACCAACAATCAAACAGTAAAATAATACTGTTGCCTCCTTGTTTTCCCCATAACAACCCTGTGAGGTGTGTTGCACTGAGAGAATGTGACTGGCTCAGAATCACCCCTTTGTGCCCAAGATGGGACTAGAACTCTCTATCTCCTCATGATTGGCTTTTATGCCTGAGGTTGGATTTGAACTCTAAATCTTTTGTTGATTGGCCCAAAGTCATCCAATTGTCTTTCATGCCTAAGGTAGGACTAGAATTCTAGACCCCCGGTGATCAGTCCAAAGCCACCCAATTGGCTTTTGGGCCTAAGGCAGGACTAGAATTCTCAGTCCTCTGGTGATTGGCCAAAGTCACCCAGATGGCTTTCATGACTTAAGGTGAAGTAGAGCTCATAATCTCCTGGTTTTTCACCTATGCCTAACCACTAGCTCAAACTGCACCTGTCCTCAAAGAATTTTCCCCTCTCCATTTAGCATTATCTACTCCTTGTGATCATGGATACAGGGAGATATCAAAAATGTACAGGATATTTACACATCCTCTGATCATCTGACCTACTTCTTGGTAAGATAGAAAAAATTGGGATAGATAGCATCTCCACCAGATAGATTCATTAACAGGCTGATAAATTGTACTCAATGAGTAGTCCTTAATGGGTCTACCTCTACATGGAGGGAAGTAATCAGTGGCTACAACAAAGTTCTGTCTTATGCCAGTACTCTTCAATATCTTCATAAATGACTTAAATGAGGGAATAGAAGGGGAACTTACCAAATTTGCAGATTACTAAACTGGCAGGAATAGCCAACAGCCTAGAAGAGACACTCAAGATCCAGGTGGATTTTGACAGACTTGAACGCTGGACCCTATCTAACAAAATGAAATTCAACATAGAGAAAAGTAAAGTCCTGCACTTAGGCAAGAAAAACCAAAAGTACACATATAGACTGGGTGAAACCAGGCTCAATAGCAGTAACTGTGAGAGGGATCTTGAAGTCTTAGTGGACAACCAGATAAATATGAGCCAACAGTGTGCAGCAGCAGTCAAAAAAACCTAATGCAATCCTAAATTGCATTAAGAGAGGGATACAATCAAGATCAAGGGAGGTACTAATACCACTCTATAAAGTCTTAGTAAGACCATACTTGGAAACTGCATCCAGTTTTGGTCCAACCCTTTCCAACTCTGTAACTCTATCTAATCTAATCTCATAATTACTTACAAATAACAGTCTTATATCTCAACTGTTCTATCTCAGGAAAGGTATTTTTATAGATAGAGAAAATTTGGCTTCACTTCTGAACTATTCAACAAAGGCATTTTCATCCCTTATTTTTTTCCTTGCTATCTTCAAAGACATAGTTAAATGCAGAGTCTTGGTGGACAGCTCCCTGGAGATGTTCTTGAGAACCTGATATTTTTCTTCCATAACAAGTCTTTTACATCGCCACCATCTCTGGCTCTAATTAGTTCCTTCAGTCTTTGCTTGTTGTCATTCTTTGGACACATGGTCCCTTGGTGCCTGTCCGTATCTCTCTCTTTCTCTCTGTCTCTCTTCTTTAAATCTTCCTTCATCTCATGAGTCCTCCTTCTATCCTACATAATACCTTCTGCCAGTAACTTGGCAAGCAGTTTAGAAGCAAATGAGCGAAGAAAATGCCATGTTCAATTAAGTGATGCTAGTGCAATCTCTAAGGGAAACAAGAAGGAACCGAGTTCTCCCTACCCAACAGCCCGTTTGAGAAGCAGCCATGTTCTCCAGGGATCATCCACTGTCTAGGAATATGGACACTCTATGTACTGATTATCCTTTACAACATCGTTGAATGGATGTCTTTAACAGGTCACGGAATGAGTATGAACATTCGGAGTGAGGACAGAGATTGGGTTTTGTATTCCTAAAAATGCTTGAGGCTGTTTGGAATCCTTATTATTTTTTTTCTTTGACTCTGCTTCCAGAGAAGCAAAAAAAAATAAAAAAAAATGAGGGCATTCAATCTGTTAACACTATTTTGTTGCACCAAAAAAAGACTGGAGTTGGTACATGTTGGGAACAGTGATTTTTTGCCAACTGGGTTGAGATGATAGATAGACAGACAGATAATAGATAGATAGATAGATAGATAGATAGATAGAAAGATAGATAGATTAGATAGATAATTGAGATGATAGATAGATATAGATAATAGAGATTAGATAGATAGATAGATAGATAGATAGATAGATAGATAGATAGATAG
>NW_020769372.1:3545596-3559024 GCF_900518735.1 Pseudonaja textilis | reverse complement strand
TCATGAACAGACGAGTACCTAACATGAAGAATGACACCAGACCCACACCCATGAGAGCCACACAAGATGCCACCACCACACTTCCATGTAGAAAACAGACTCACACCCACTCAGAAGATGAGACACGACCATGGACCAGAAGCTGCACTGCAGCTGCATCACTACCCACTTCAAACCCCTCCGAGCCATACATGAAGCAAACCGACACCCACTATGAGGATGCAGCACGACCATGAACCCGAAGCCAAACAGCAAGATCACAGCTCACCAACTCAAATCCCCCAGCAACTAAGACCAACCTGAGCACAACCAAGCCCCCACCTGAACAGAACACGCCTCCAACCAATCAGAACACGACCAACCCCCCAACCAATCAGAACACAGCCAAACCCCCTACCAATGAGAACACCCCCCCACCCAATCAGAACACAGCCAAGCCCCCACCCAATCAAGTCCCACCCCCACTAGCAGTTAAAAGGAAGAAGCAGCTGCAATCTCACATCACTCTGAGAGCACAGAGCCGGAGACAGAAGCCTGAAGATGATGAATGAGACTTCATCGAAACGTTGCCTAGATATTGCCAATCTTACGTGGGAGAAAACCCAGCAAACAAGTTAGAGACACCACCACTAGTTTCCTAATAACTTTGATGGCTTATATTCCATCAAGTTTGTGTCAACTCCTAGTGATCGCATAGAATACATAGAGCTCCTCCTGAATCATCTGTTTCCAACCTTTCCCTTCATTCTCCCAATGGTCATCCATTGATAGTATTAATAAATCTCTCTCTCTTGTTGCTGGTTATTCTTTTCTCATTCCTTCCACATTTCCCAGTGTTACAGACTTCACAATGGACCTGCTCTTTCCCATATTGTCTACAAAATTAGCAGGATTTAGTAGATTTAGAGAAATTAGTATGGGATATTAAAATCAATCATTCCACCAAATTTACTAAGATGGTAATAATAAGAACAGTTGAAGAAAAGAGCATTGGAAGAACATCTGAAGAACTTTAAAGAAGATGCATTGAAGCTAATACACCATGAAAATAATTGTTTAACCAACAGGAGCCATGTTACATGAAGACATATCTGATCTTTTTTTGATGGGATTACTGTCTTCAAGGACCCATTCATGGAGCCTCTCCTCTCCTCAGAAGTCATAATGAGAAAATTTTCCCTCCTCTCCACCTCTCTTTTCTCTAGATCCCCTTTCCTCTTCTCTTCTCTCAGTCTCCAACATCTCAATCTCCTCTCCTCTTGGTCTCCTCTCAGTCTCCTCTCCTCTCCTCTTGGTCTCCTCTCCTCTCCTCTCCTCTCCTCTCAGTCTTCTCTCCTCTCAGTCTTCTCTCCTCTCAGTCTCCTCTCCTCTTGGTCTCCTCTCCTCTCCTCTCCTCTCAGTCTTCTCTCTTCTCAGTCTCCTCTCCTCTTAGTCTCCTCTCACTCAGTTTCCTCTCCTCCTCTGGGTCTCCTCTCAGTCTCCTCTCTTCTTAATCTCCTCTTCTCTCAGTCTCCTCTCCTCTTGGTCTCCTCTCCTCTCAGTCTCCTCTCAGTCTCCTCTTGGTCTCCTGTCTTCTCGGTCTCCTCTCCTTTTGGTCTCCTCTCCTCTATGTCTCCTCTCCTCTCGGTTTCCTCTCGGTCTCGTCTCCTCTAAGTCTCCTCTCAGTCTCCTCTCCTCTCGGTCTCCTCTCCTCTTGATCTCCTCTTTGTCTCCTCTCTCCTTTCCCCTCCCCTCTCCTCACTCTACCTTCCTGCAACAGCAAATATTCTCTACGTCGGTAGTACCCTGAAATGACAGAGAATAGATTCTCATGCTGACATCTCTTCAGGTATTTCAGAATGCTATCCTATTTGCTTTCATCTTCTCTTCTCAAAACCTAAATATTCTTCTTTTCTTTAAACTCTCTTCCCAAGACATCACTTCTAGAAGCAATATCCATGGGTGTGAGAGGGTTGAGGCAGGAGTGTAGACAAGTCAACACGATGGCTTCAATTATGCTATGGCACCTGCCACCTTGAGTTTTGTTAAGTCTTCTCTAGATGGCCCTGGTTTTTTTTTTTTTTTTGGTGTCCTAATAATTCACCTTGCGCTGCACCTGGTCGAATTCAGGTAATCCTCTTCGAGGCCGTTCCGCTGTCCTTTCCTTTGTTTTTCCCCCTGAAGTTTCCATTAAAATTAGCCTTTCTTTTAAACTTGAATTTCATGTCCCGCTCTCTAGCACAATAAACGTGGTTTTTTTTTTCCACCCAGCAGGTTGATGTAAGATTGAACTGCCAGTTCAATGATTAGGTGTGAATGACACCCTGTCTATCTTAGGTTGGTACATTGAATGCCAGTTGCTGAGAAACAGGAATGTGTGAAAGAGTTTTTATGATTTTCCAAATTGGCATCTGATCTTTTCTTTTTTTTTTGTCAGAAACAATGGTACAATTAAGCAAACTCCCTTAAGACAGAGTTGTTGTTTTTTCCAGATAACACGTACAAATAGTGTCCTCGATCAATACTTTAGCTCTGCAACCAAGTTGGATAATGAAAATAGAACATAGACACCCTCGAGTTATAACACCTGTGCTTTTCAATTTGTTTTTGAGGTTATTCCAGAAGGTCTGGTGGTCGCTGAAACTTTATGGAGAGGAGGAAAATTAGAGGGATGGAAGGGAACAAGTCCGTGAGAGGAACATAGAATATAGAATGGTAGAGTCAGAAGGGACTTTGGAGGTCTTCTAGTCCAAGCCCCTGCTCAAGGAGGAGAGTCTATACCATTTTAGACCAATGGCTGTCCAATCTTTTCTTGAAAACCTTCAATGATGGATGGAGCACCCACAAGTCCTGGAGGCAAGTTATTCCACTGATTAGTTGTTCTCCCTATCAGGAAATCTCTTCTTAGTTCTAGGTTGGTTCTCGCCTTGATTTCTCTGCATCCATTTCTTCTTGTTCTGTCTCCAGGTGCTTTGGAAGGTAGCTTGATCCCCTCTTCTTTGAGAAAGATGATCAGAGGATGTGTAGATATGCTATCATGCCATGGCATGTTGAGTTGGTTATGCAAAGAAAAACGAATGAGACCTGAATCACAGAACGAATATATAGAGAAGCTATGTATAAATAGCAATAGCACTTAGACTTATATACCGCTTCACGGTGTTTTACTGCCCTCTCGATTTACAGAGTCAGCAGCAGGGGTGGGATTCTGCCGGTTCAGACCAGTTCAGGCGAACCCCTTGCTCCAAAGATCAGCTGCCTCCAAACCGGTTTGTTGCGATGATCGTATCGGCCCTCTGCACAGTACTGACCTTTATCATTCCAGCTGATCAGCATGGAAGAGCAGATTTCTGCTCCTCAACCGTGTTACTCTCCCAAAGTAACAGTAAGGACTTTTGCATTGTGTTGATGCCTGCTCAGAGAAGCGTGCGATCACCGAACTGGTTGTTATACCGGAAGCAACCCATCCCTGGACAGCAGAGTCACTTACCTGCAGCAATCTGGGTCCTCATTTTACCGACTTCAGAAGGCTGGATCAACCTTGAGCCAGTGAGACTCGAACTGCCAAACTGCTGGCAGCCAGCGGTCAGCAGAAGTAGCCTGCAGTATTGCATTCTAACCACTGCGCCACCATGGCTCTTAGTTTGAAGGAACAAAATGGGTGGGCAACCTCAAAAAGAAAGGGAAGGGTGAGGGAAGTTGGTAGTTTGTTTGGTAACAGATTTTTTTTTTAAAAAAATATTATTAAATTTATATGCCACCCATCTTGCTATCCAAAGCAACACTTATCAGAAGTCTCATAAATTATTTTAGGATGGACAATAGAGAAAGAGATCGCCTTCATTTCACATTGGTCATTTCTTTCTTGAAATATAGAATTTAAGATTCTTGCCAGGAAAGTAAAGAAAAAGTTATGGAGTTAGGACAGAGTGAGTGATCAGCGTACCATTATTTTTCTAAATGTTAGAGGCTCGGGGAGTCCTCCAAAACGTGCAGGAATTATTAAGTATCTAAAACCTTTTAATCCATTCACAGTCATGTTGCAGGAATCATGCACCCTAGACAAGCGGGGTGATAAATATTTTGGTAACCATTTTTTTTGCACCGACGTCGAATAAATCAAGAGATGTAGTTATTCTTTGTGAAGATAATCTAAATTTCAAAATAGGAAAGATCTTTAAAAAATAGAGATGGCAGTTTATTTATTGCATTTTTAAGAGGGAGTTAAATCACAAAATCATAACCCTAAGGTTTTGCATATGGTCTCAATCAGGACCACATTATGTCTATAAGAAGCTTACGAAAAACATGCATCCATTTGCAACAGAAAATTTAGTTTTTGGAGGTGATTTTAGTGGTGAAAATAGATACAATAATAGTCTAGCTCCTTCCTGAAACATATAAAGAAAACAAATGGGGATCTTCAAGAAATGTCAGAATTTTAATGTGTAGCCATGGGCTTATTGATATTTGAGAAACTATAAATGATTTTGTAAATAGGTATACTTTCTATTCTCGTCGACATCATACCCATTTGATAAGTCTTATGATTTAGGCATCCAGAACCCTTATGAAATTAGCAAGTGGAAATCAAATTCAGTCTTGAAAATAAGTGTGCACCTTGGTTTTTTGCTTTAAAATGGAGGAGAAAAACCATATCCAGCTATAACTGACATTTTTAGTCCTTTTCGTTGATTGATTATGTGCCATCAATTCAATTCCAATTTTCAATTCAGAATAGAGCTGGAAGGGACCTTAGAGGTCTTCTAGTCCAACCCCCTGATCAAGCAGGAAATCCTAGACCATTTCAGACTAGTGACTGTCCAGTCTCTTCTTCAAAACATCCAGTGATGGAGCACTCACAATTTCTGGTGACCAGCTGTTCCACGGGTTAATTGTCCTCACTGTTAGGAAGTTTCTTCTTAATTCCAGGTTGCTTCTCTCCTTGATGAGTTTCCACCCAGTGTTTCTTGTCTGGACTTCAGGTGCCTTGGAAAATAGCTTGACCCCTTCCTCCTCTCTGTGACAGCCCATTAAACACTGGAAGACTGCTATCCTGTCTCCCCTGGTCCTTCTCTTCACTAGACTACCCATGCCTAGTTCTTGCAACTGTTCATCATAGCTTATAGTCACCTAATCATGTTGGTCGCTCTTCTCTGCACTCTTTCTAGAGCTTCAACATCTTTTTTTATAGTGTACTCTAGGTGCGGTCTTACTGACTGGATGCAGTACTCTAGATGTGGTCTTACCAAGGCTTTATAGAGTGGTATTAGTATCTCACTTGTTCTTGATTGTATCCCTCTGTTAATTCAACTTAGTATTGCATTGACTTTTTGGGCTGCTGTCGATAAAAGGAGGAATAAAGAAGATAATAAGAAGGATAAATAATAATACTATACCCACACTACATCAGTCAATATACATTGTCATTAGACAGCACTGATGGATTAGACAGCATTTTCTGGATGTATTTGTTCAAAGATCCATCAGTTTCATTTCTCAACTGTTCATCGTCAACCTTTTCTCCAAAGCACCTGTGGGCAGGACAAGAAGTAAGGGATGGAAGAACAGCAAGGAGATAAGGGGTGACATGATACCAGTGTTCCTGTATTTGAGGGGCTGACACAAAGAAGAAGAGGGCAAATTATTCTTTAAAGCACCGGAGGGCAGGACAAACAACAATGGATGGAAATTAATCAAGGAGAGAAGCAATCTGGAATTAAGGAGAAATTTCCTAACCATGAGAACAATTATTCTGTGGGACAGCTTCCCTTCAGAAGTTGTAGGTGCTCCAACACTGGAGATTTTCAAGAAGAGAAATGACAGCTATTTGTCTGCAGTGGTATAAGATCTCTTGCTTGAGCAGGGGATTGGACTAGAAGACCTCCAAGGTGCCTACTAACTCTATTATTCTGTTAATCTCCAACATTAATGTTTGAACAAATCAATATTCTTCCTATCCTTTCCTTCAGAGTCCAGTTTTCACTTCCACAAAGTGTCACAGGGAATAACATCACTATTCAGTTCTTTGTAGATGTGAACACATGAGCTCATCCAAATATCATTTCCAGCTTTAATTCTTTGTTTGCTAAGCAACAAATAAGACAAACTGTAAACATTTGGGTTTTGTTCATTAAAAAGATAGAATGCAACCTTCTTTATTAAAAGACTGGGGAGTCTTGCAAACAGTTGTAAGAGAAGAATGCACAAGACAAATGTGTAGGGTGAAAAAAGAAAAAGAAAACGAAAAAGAGAGATCTAACAAATTAGACATTAACCATATCTTGATATTACAGATTTACTAATGGAATATAATAGAATTGGATCATCACATATTAATACACAGTTACAAAACAAAAGGGAAAAAAAGAAAGCTCAATGCTTTAAAGAGTGAGATAATATCTCTACTCTATTATTTTTAAAGCAGAAATATGAGTTTTGAGAAGAGCTACGAAGATGATAAAAGGTTTGGAGGCTAAATCGTAGGACGAATGTCTAGTCACTCTTGGCCAAATAAAGTATTCAATTCAATTCAATTCAGTTTCTAACCAGAGGGACAAATGACTGGACTTAAATTATCCTACTTCTGACGTATTAACAGATAACAGATAATCAGAGTTGGAAGGGACCTTTTAGGTCATCTAGTCCAATCCCCCACCCAAGCAGGAGACCTACACCATTTCTGCCAAATGGCAGTCCAATCTCTTCTTGAAAGCTTCCAGTGATGACGTTCTGAACTTCTGAAGGCAACTTCTGTTCCATTGGTTGATTGTTCTCACTGTCAGGAAGTTTCTCCTTATTTCCAGGTTGAATCTCTCCTTGGTCAGTTTCCATCCATTATTCCTTGTCTGGCCTTCAGGTGTTTGGAAAATAGCTTGACCCCTTGTTCCTCTCTGTGGAAGCCCTTCAAATATTGGAAGACTGCTATCCTGTCTCCCCTGGTCCTTCTCTTCACTAGACTAGCCAGGCCCAGTTCCCACAACCGTTCTTCGTATGTTTTAGCCTACAGTCCCCTAATCTTCCTGGTTGCTCTTTTTTGTATTTTTTCTAGAGTCTCAACAACTTTTTAATAATGTTTTGCAATGACCTCACTCTCTGGAGAAGGCTGTGATGCTGGAAAAGGTGGGAGGAAATAGAATACAAGGGCAAGCAGCCGCAAGGTGGAATGGAGGCAGTTAAAGAGACAATGGGGGCATCATTGAAAGAACTGAACATCAGGTTGAGGATAGAATGCGATGGAGAAGACTTATGTGCTAGGAGTTGACACCAACTTGATGTCAACATTAGCAGTATTCCAGTATTTGAGGGGCTCTCCAGAAGTGGTAGGAGCTCCATCACTAGATGTTTTCAAAGAGAGGTGAGACAGCCCTTTGTTTAGAATGGTATAGGGTCTCATGCAGGAGTGGGCTTCCAAAATTTTAACAAAAGATTCTCTGCCTGGTTGCTGAGTGGAGGTGGTCAGTGTGGCCTAGCCGGCCTCCTGCACCATGGTGGGTGAGTGTGTTTTTGCCCTCCCGGGACTCCGAAGGCTTTCCCCGAGCTTCCGGGAGGGTGAAAACAGCCTCCCCCAGGTTCCGGAGGCTCTCCAGAAGCCAGAACTGGGCCCACCTTCAGCCTTCTTGAACTTCCGGGAGGCCCAGTTTTCACCCTCCCTGAGCCACTGTGTGCACCCTGCACTTACTTGCTTCCAAAATGGGGACTCCTGGGAGGGGAGGGGAGGGGAGGGATGGGTGAGGCCAACCAAGAGTAGGGGCTTCTCTGAACTGCACAGAATCCAGATCTGCTTGAGTAGAGGGCTGGATTAGAAGACCTCCAACCCTAATCCTAACCCTAACCCTCCAAGTCCTTTTCAACACTATTATTTTATGTTCCAGAATAAGAATTCAAGCATTCAGGGAAATATGATTTGGGCGGGCGGAGGAAAACGCAAGATGTATCAAAGTGATTAAGAACATCAAAGATTGAGTTTCCACTGAAAACAGTGAAACACTCACGCAAAGTGTTTGTGTAAAGTAGATTTAGTTACATTTCTTTCTCCCTGCTTCGTCCCACTTTAGCTTACCGCATGTCAAGATGATGAAAGAAGTAGCATGATGGATTCCATATATGCAATTGTTGAAACAGGTCTGTTAGCACTTGAACTGCCTTTTCCCCAGCAGCTTTCAACAATGTCTTGAGAATTTCATTTGGTCCCTCGTACTTTCCTAATGATTTTCCCAGTTGCCATGTATGGCTGTGAAAGTTGGACCATAACGAAGGCTGAGCGCCAAAGAATGGAGGCCTTTGAACTCTGGTGCTGGAGAAGAACTCCTGCGAGTCCCTTGGACTGCAAGGTGATCCAACTGATCAGTCCTAGAGGAGATCAACCCTGACTGCTTTTTAGAAGGCCAGATCCTGAAGATGAAACTCAAAAGACTTCGGCCACCTCATGAGAAGGAAGGACTCACTGGAGAAGAGCCTAATGCTGGGAACGGTTGAGGGCAAAAGAAGAAGAAGGGGACGACAGAGAAGGAGGTGGCTGGATGGAGTCACTGAAGCAGATGGCGTGAGCTTAAAAGGACTCTGGAGGATGGTTGAGGAGAGGAAGGCCTGGAGCAACATTGCTCCAGACAATCTAGACAATCTGTTTTCATTTGAAGGAGACAATCCAAGTTGGATAATGAAGAAGATAATAAGAAACGTCTTACAATAAATTGCCGAGAAGGATTTTCTTGTAGCCATCCTTAGATACATTGGCAGCAATATTGTTTATTAAGGCAGCTTGAAGAAATAGGGCCTAATGATGTATTTTAAATAAAACTCGCATTCCAGTAAATGTTTTCCCATTTGTAAAAGATCACAGTCGTCTTCTCATCTTCCTTTGTTTGCTTAGAATCCCATCGGTGAATATTCTTGAATATTTCAACTTCAGCCTGTCCATTTTTAAAAATCATTATTAGATTTTTATTCTGCCATTATTAGTTTATAAGTAACTCAAAGTGGAGAACATACAAATCCTCCTCCCTCCTCCAATTTTTCACACCTCAACAACCCTGTGAGGTGGGTTGGACTGAGAGAAAGGAATTGGTCCAAAATCACTAAACTGGAATTTTTGCCTAAGGCAGGACTAGAACTCACTGTCTCCTGGTGATTGGCCCAAAGTCACCCAGCTGGCTTTCATACCTAAGGTGGGACTAGAACTCTCCATCTCCTGGTGATTGGCCCAAGGCATCCAAACAACTCCCTTGCCTAAAGTGGCACTAGAACTCACAGTCTTTTGGTGATTGGCCCAAAGTTACCCAGCTGGCTTTCGTACCTAAGGTGGAACTAGAACTCACAGTCTCCTGGTGATGGGCCCAAGTCATCCAATCAGCTTATTTGCCTATAAGGCACTAGAATTCACAGTCTCCTGGTTTCTAGGCCAGCCAGTAGATCCAACTGGCTCTCAAATTTTCATGTGATTTCTTTTTTTTTTTCTTCCTTTCTCTATTATTTTTCTTCCTTCGCTGACATGCTTGATGGTGATTGTTTTCCCTGTCCATTTTTCTGGAGGTTACAGTTCAGGGTTCCCTCCTCATAAAACCTCTTTTTTTCTTTCTCAATGTTTTCTTATTTTATTTTCCCCTGGCACTCATGAAAGCTTGTTCTGAAAGCTCCTTGGATTGTTTCCACTTTGAAATTTGGGGAGTCTTTCTTTTCACTCTGGTTTTTTTTTTTTTTATCATGTCTCTCATCTCTTCCCCAAGCAACTCCAGATCTCTTTTGAAGATGTAAAGTGTACGGAATCCTTTCTTTATACCGGTCTTATATTCCGACTGAATGCCCTCCAAGTCAGCTCTTGTGAGCCCATCCACCGTTTTTTTAATTTTAAATATATAACTCGCACCTTTGACACCAATAATTCATGGTCTGTTCTATGATCTGCCCCATGACACCTTCTAGCTGAGTGAATTGTACTTCTTCCTCTCTTGTTTCTGATTACATAGATGATTTGATTCTGATGTTGTGCATCCACCGATGTCAAGTTGTAGCATCTGTGGTTGTTGTGTGGTTTCAAGCAGGTTTTTGTTGTCGCCTGCCAGCAGCCAGTGGAGCTGGTGGCAGACTCAGACAGTAAGGAGGTTGGGGAGGAACATGGGCCAGTCCTGGAGTCTGGGGAAGGCTCTGACGAGGGCTCTGAGTTGGAGGCAGAGATGGAGCCAGGGCCGTCTGACAGTTATCAGCTGCCTTTGGAGTTGGAGATCAGTGGGGAAGAAGAATAGCTGGAGCCTGTTCCAATGTGCGCACGTGCAGAACTGCCAGGAGAAGGGAACAATTAAGGAACAAGGGTCGACTCGGGAGTAAAGGCACAGGTGGATGGTGAATAGCCCTTCCCATAGGGAATAGTGAAAGCGGGGTGGTGCTTGCAGGAGACAATTAATTCATTTCATTAGGGTGAAGATCTGTGCCTGAATCCTTGCCAAGTATTTTCTGCTATAGAATGGCATTTGGAAGATATCAGCCTGGCAACTCTCTAAGCCTGATAAAGGTCTGTAAGTTGTAAAATCTCCTGAAAGACTGTTTGCTGGGACTTTGCTGAATGTGAATGAGAGTAATTCACTTTAGCCCAAATAAAAGGGGTTTTGCTGGGAGGCGGACTCTGCTTCGTGATTTTGGGGAAGCCTAGGTCGGAACAGGTTTTTGCAGTGAAGAAAGACTGCACAAAACTTTATTAATCTCCTGCAATTATTGTGTTTATCCAGTCTAAATATTCCTCTATATCCAGGCTTTTTGTTCCCAACCTCTGCCTTCTCACTAATTTGCCACATAATTCCTCAGGGAATTTCACCACTACATATCTGCTACAGCATACATCTGTACAGGTAGCCTTCAAATTATAACAGTTCATTTAGTGACCGTTTGAAGTTCCAACAGCACTGAAAAAGTCACTTATGACTGTTTTTCACACCTACAACCATTGCAGCACCCCATGGTCACGTGATCTGAATTCAGATGCTTGGCAACTGGCATGTACTTATGACTGTTGCAGTGTCCTGGGGGTCATGTGTTCCCCTTTTGTGACCTTCTGACAAGCAAAGTCAATGGGGAAGCCAAATTCACTTCACAACTGGGTGACTAACTTATCAATTGCAGCGATTCACTTAACAACGATGGCAAGAAAAATTGTAAAATGGGGCAAAACTCACTTCAAGTCACTTCATGTTTCACTTAACAACAGAAATTTGGGGCTCAATTGTGGTCATATTGCTATAAAGGACAGCTTTATATAAATTCTATTGCTTGATTTCCATATGTAAATTCTCTCTGCCATTGGATTTCTGCGTATATTGGTGAAACAAAGCAACAACTCTTGATTATTTCCTCTAAAGGAAGGCTGCCAAAGTCTTTCTGTCATGCCCCTGTCAGAATCTGATTCTGAGGGGGAGGCTGAGCAGCTGATATGGAGTGGGAGTGTGGCTCCGCTGGCTGTGGAAGAAACTGGGGAAGGGCAAAGTCCGGCTGGGCAGAGCAGGGCAGAGGTAGAGCAAAGCAGAGGGAATTCAAAGGAAGACCCAGGCCCACCCCCTCTTCATCCTAGGGCAAGCAGGGGGGAACAGACAAGGGAGCACCATGAGTTGCATGGCTTACAGGGGAGGAAAGGGCCCTGATTCCCTTCATTAGCTGTAGCTGAGAACACAGTGTTTAAAAAGGGAAGTTGCACACAGCAACTTGTTGAAAGCAAATCATGAGTTATCTGTTATTGTCGAGGCTTATCTGGGTTCCTGGCATCTTCCCAACTGCGTGTGTTTTGCTGACCTTTCATGTCTGGAATTCCTTATCCTGCCCTGTCAAGTTAATTACTGCAGCGTTGTTTGCGTGGATTTTTATTTACAGTTTGTATGTATTTTTTTTCAGACTGAATTTCCTCCACTTAAAGACTGTTCTTGGGAGAGGTTTTTTTTTCCAGCCAAAGGTAACCTGGACATCGAGGGCAAAGTTGGAGGTTTTAAAGGGACTTTTCTTACTTCTGTGACTGCGTTGCCTTTGTGCCACGCCCCAGGTTATCACACTTTCTTTAAATTTGCAGAGCCCTTTAGATGTGTTATACTATGATTTGATCTTAAAGTTGTTTTTTTTTTCAAAAGACAACTGGACTTCCTTTGTTTTTCCTTCAAGACATTGCACTTCTCATCCAAGAAGCTCCTTCCGTTCTAAAGACCAGTTCTTTTTGAAATGAGAAGATCAGTAATTCAACAAGTGTATTGGATGGATTCACACAGGGGTCTTTGTTCAGAATTGACATAGGATGTGGTGCGAATTCAGTCACGGTGTTTTGTAAAAGAGATGTTGCTGATAAATGCAAATGGATTGGAATCAAATTGGACAAAGAATATTTTCTGGGAAGACTAACTTTTAGGAAATCCCTTGCATTCAAAGTCATTCCCCAGGTTGGTCTAGTGGTCAAGCTAGAAACCAGGAGGCTGTGAGTTCTAGTCCTACCTTAGACATGAAAGCCTGCTGGGTGACTTGGGGTCAATCACCAGGAGACTGTGAGTTCTAGTCCCACCTTAGGCCTGAAAGCCCGTTGGGTGACTTGGGGACAATCACCAGGAGGCTGTGAGTTCTAGTCCCATGTTAAGCATGAAAGCCAGCTGGGTTTCTTGGGGCCAATCATCAGGAGACCATGGGTTCTAGTCCCACGTTAGGCATGAAAGCCAAGTGGGTGAACTTTAACCAGTCACTCTTTCTCAGCACCTGACAAAGCTGTTGTCAGGAAAAGATGAGAAGGAAGGATTATTAGAATATATTTGCCAGGTTGCCAGGTCAAATAATGAAAAGGTGGGAAATGAATGAATGAGTGAATGAATAAATGGATGGATGAACAGATGAATAAATGGATGGATGGATGGATGGATGGATGGATGGATGGATGAACGAATGAATGAATAGCCATAAATAAATAAATACATGTGTGAATTGCCATATACACCAACATGATGGAAGCTTGGAAAACAGAATTGTCAGTCTGGAATCCGAGGACAAACCTCCTGAGAGAAGAAGTTGTAAGCAGCAGGTATGATTTACATGAGGTGGCACAGCTGCCCTACACCAAAACACCCTTCATGTTTACATGGTGGCTATTATCACATCGGCAGGCAGTAAATTATGTAGGTTAATCATGCATTGAGTAAAAAATGCTTTTATTGATCGTGAATCTCCTCACATTTACCTTCAATAAATGACCTCAGCTCCTATATTGAATTATTGAATCCCTACCACTACAGCAGGCAAATTAAACTTTCCCATACTTAATTCATTAGCTTTCCTCCCTTCCTTCCTTCCTTCCTTCCTTCCTTCCTTCCTTCCTTCCTTCCTTCCCTCCCTCCTTCCTTCCCTCCTTCCTTCCTTCTTTTCTCTCACTCTTTCTTTATTCTTCTCCTTTCTTCCTTCCTTCCTTCTTTTCTCTCACTCTTTCTTTATTCTTCTCCT